>CM014730.1:23463387-23660990 GCA_004329165.1 Spatholobus suberectus
TTAAAACTGAGTTGAAAAGCATGACCAGACCGGTCACAGGTTCGGTTTCCAGTTAAACTAGTCGAATTGACCGGTCACAGGTTCGGTTTCCAGTTAAACTAGTCGAATTGGCCGGTCTGTTCTGGGTTTTAAAACACTGATTGAACATGAATTTGGTTTTGCATTGACTAGAACCAAACACGTGCTCAATCGCATTCAAGGAATTGCATCCATCACATTTTTTATGCTTTATAATGGTATCAAACAATTTTACACTATTATCTAATTATAAATTATTATTTATGATAAATTTATTGACATTTATAATATCTACCTTAAAAGTTATACTAATGGTAATTTTTGATTGATTGATAAGGTAAAAAATTTTACACTATAGTGCATGACCATTAAACTCTTTACGAAAAGAAAATAGATTATGTAATGACCGTGTAAAGTAATTTTATATTGTCATCTAATCATAAATCACCATTTATGATAAATTTGTCAACTTTTATAATAATTACCCTAAAGGTCATACCAACGGTGATTGTAATTAGTTGGCGGTGTAAAATTTTTTACACGATAGTACACCATTAAACTCTTTTAAAAAACTGTGGGCATTATAATCTCCAACTTCAAATCTTTCAAATCTTTTATTCTGCAAATCTTTGGACCACACTACAATTTAGCCAAAGAGGTAAAAACATACAAACACCGAAAAGAGAAACTTTTCCTCCATATGTAATACAATAAATACACGACAATACTAATTCTTGGTATTTAGATGAAACATGTCTCTGATTTAGCATGCCAATGCTTCGTACCAAATTGAAAATATGCCATATCCAAAATTGGAATTTTCCCTAAGCATTGGCCTCACTTTTGTGGTTGTTGATCTTTTCAAGTTTGAACGACTTGAGCTCCTGGATTAGTTCTTTGAGGTTGTTGTGAGAAGACCCACCAACCTGAACAGCTTTCTTAGCAGCATCACTGAGTGCTTTTGCTCTTCTCCTCATTTCTAAGGACTCTTCACCACCACCCATCAAAACAGCGATTGCCTTTCCTATCTCCTCCCTTTTCACCACCTCATCCCCAAAATCATTCCAGTTCCTCCACTCCTTTGCCCCCACTGGCACCCCAATTCTCAGTACCTCAGCCAGCAACTTCTCGTTGTAAAATTGCTCAGCAAAGAGAGGCCAAGTTGCCATTGGCAAACCAGCATTGACACTCTCAGTTATTGTGTTCCATCCACAGTGAGTCACCACAGCTCCAATGGCAGGATGGTCCAGAATGAGAAGTTGTGGTGCCCAGCCCCATATTAGATACCCCTTGTTGCTTGCTCTCACTCTCTTCTCAAACTCTTGCAGAAAATCATCGCCACCCCCACCTTCACTTTCACCTTTTTTCCTAACCACCCAAATGAAATCATGGCCTGAATCCTCAAGGGCATGAGCTATTTCAACAAGCTGGGGAGTGGGGAACTTGTTCATGCTCCCAAAACTCACATAGAGAACAGAGTTGTCTGTCTTGGAATCAAGCCATGTGAGCCCTTCTTCTCTTCCTTCCCCTTCTTGTCCTTCTTTGGCATGCCCTCTATTAGCCTTATCTGAAGCATCTTGGTTCACCCAAAATGAAACTGGTCCCACACTCCAACTTTTAGTCCCCATGGCTCTCTTGTAATGCTCCTCGTAAGCTCCCTCAAGCTCATAAAAGGTATTGAACAGTGATCCATAGCTCCTTCTCTCCGAGTCTTTCATCATCTTCATCAAGTAAGTGTAACCTGTCGGTGCTCTAAGCCAATCCGGTAACTGCAAACGTGTCATCTTCAATTCGTGGGGCAGTCCAGGAAGCAGAAAACTCTCTGTATCAGAATCTACCTGTTATCAATTATTAATTAGAAAATAAAAAATTATATATTTTTTCTATAATTTTTAAAATAACTATTATAAAAACCAATAATTAAATCATAGTGTAAAAAAATTGCATATATTGTTTATTCAAATAGAAAACTCTACTCTTGTATTAAATGTGCAAAATAATAAAATATCCTCTTTTCATGTATATTTTCTCTTCCTCCAACAGTACCTTGGTGTGAGGTGAGAATTGTTCAATTGAGTTCTGAGCAGAGTGAGCAAGGTAACCCCCACTAACATAAATGAGCCTTGGAATTCCCAACTTAGCTGCAGCATCTACAGTCCAAGGGTAGAACATGTCAGTGACTAAGAAATCAGGTTTTAAGTCATGGAAAAGTTGTTGGTATTGGTCTTGGAGAATTGAGAGTCCCTGGTAGATTTTGGAGACCATGTCTTGAGGGGTGTTGGAATTGAAGCTTTCTACTCCTACTGGCAACCCAACTTGTGCAGCTGGGAACTTGACAACATGGGTCCGAATGGAGTGGCCACGAGCGCAGTCACGGTCAATTGAGCTTTGGAAAATGGTGGCATTGGCTGGTGTGGTGATTATGGTGACATCCACACCATGCATGGCAAAGAGCCTGGCTATGTCTACTACGGGAATGAGGTGACTTGTTGATACAAAGGGGAGAGAAATGGCCTTTAGTTTATGATCAGCTTCACCTTGAACACTAAAGGAGCCCATGAGAATTGAGTTATGGCCACACTAGGAGAGATTTTAGGAGTATTGGGATGCACACTGATTTTGTGATTGATGCTTATTTATAGCCTAATTAGAAGAGAAATGTTAGGAATCGGTCTATAATAAATGTCGGGAAATAATACCACCCAATCAGCACATATATTTATTTCTCGGTACTTGTGGGTTATCAACCTAAATGACGAATACTTAAATCTTCAGTAAAAGAAAAATGAATATTTAATTCCCCATGAGGAAGGCGAGGGGTCAGCTGACAATTAAGATAGCCCACCCCACCAGCGCTAAAAGCCAAAAACCAGTAACCATCTATTTTTATTTTTATTTTTTTTGGTAAATAAAACAGTAGTAACCAAGTGAATATTTGGTGGCGTAAATTATTTTTGATTTTTGATTTGATTTGATTTGATTTTTGTTACATACAATGCTCTTAATTTCTAATATTATATAATTTTTTTTATATTTTATAAATGCATCAATCTATTTTTAAGTATATTTTATACACTTATTAGTAAAAAATTAATAATTTTCTGTATGAAATTAACAAAAGTTTTTTTTCTTTTTTATTAACTAAAGTGCTTTTATTAATCGTAAGTTTTAACTCATTATGTAAAAATTTTCCTATTTCTAGAACTTTAAACTACTCCCTTATATTTTATAAGTAGATTACAGTATCACTACTAGGTGTTTTCGTATTACTTGTGGATTTTTCTCAAAAATTCAGAGAAAACGTGTTTTCTGTGTATTTTAGTCTGCAGGTATATCCTTTGTAGATAACTAATTTCTTGCAAATTTTAAAATCCACACAAAATTTCCTGCCCATAATTATCGCAAGAATGCAATAGATCTCTACAAGAAATTTTGGTAAGAAAGTAGGTCATTTTAGAAAATTTCTTGCAAATTTAAAAAAAAAAAAACCAAAATATCTAAATTTATTTTTAATTTATTTTGTAACATCTAGAAAATTTTATTTAATTTAATCTACATTGCCAACTTAACCTAGACTCATGCATATAGTGAGATACCTACTTATAATCATGGGAATAAGACAAGTGTGAATATTTCACATTCCTGAGAATCAACAATGCTTGAGAATATTTTTTGAAAACTTGTACCAAATGTGGGACCATAATCATTACTTAAGCATGTGAAAATACATTAAGACGACTATAATTATTACTTGATTTGAGACCAAATTAATTTCTTGGATATGAATGATTGTTGCCTCTATTCAAAGAATGAATTGAAGACTAAGTTGAAGGACCATTTTGATCCCTTATTTATTGGTGGGTTTGAGTGGAAAAAAAATGTTGTTAGCATTCTTTAGGCATCAAAAGGATTTATCGAAATGTGGATCTAAAATGCTGGCTTATGAAACATGGATCTCAAGTGCCATCTTTGTCTCCAACCATACTCCCCTGTTGCATCATTCAAAATCTGCCACCTTTAAAACCCCTTCATCATTCACCAAAATATTCAACCCCTCACTACAACATTTTTTGTCTATTGCTACACGTAAAAAGTGTTGTCAATTGCAAAAAAAACCGTTGTCCTTTGCTTTGAGAACGGTTTTCAAACTGTGGTAATCTAAGGCGTTGCCCATTCTTTTGAGAACGGTTTTTTCCATAAAGACAACGCTGTCAAGAAAACCGTAGCCGTCGGTATGACATAGAGAACAGTTTTCTTAATGATGAATGGCAACAGTTTTACACCGTAGCATTCAAAGGTAACACAAAAAAACCATAGTCATGGTATGGCATAAAGAATAGTTTTCTAAGTGATCTACGACAAAATGTTTACAACGTACCAATCAACGGCAACACAAAAAATTGTTGCCTATGAATGCCAAACAGTACACTTATAGAGTTGTTATTATTGAGCTTAGAAAATTGTTTTTTAACAGTTTTACCTCTAGGAATGTACAACATTTTTTCCTTGTAATGCAACAATTTTAATTGTAAATATAGAGAACATTTTTTGATAATATAAATTTTAAAGGATATTTATATAAATTTTATTATTCCATACTAAATTAAATTGGACTTAGTCTATCCAATGCAGACTGTGGCTCTTGGGGGGAGGGACAATACAGATATGTCAGCATATTTTTATTTTTAACTTCTGCATTAAGCCAATGATAGTAGCTAGATTTATCATTACAACAAACAAACAAACAGATGACCAAAATATTGTTGTGTAGGTAGTTGCAAGCAATTTTATGTACAAATATCAAAGTATAAAGATGACAAAGTAACCCCTGTTGTTGTACTTCAATAACTTTCGTTGTCTTCATCATCTCCAAACATAAAAACAGAAGCATCTACAGCCATGGTCTTAAACTCACTTTCTGTGTTGGGCACCTCAAGACTGGACATTGTTCTTCCATTAACATTCTGGGCTCACTTATAAATTGCCGTAGAGCTCTTGTTTCCCAAGGAAACTTGTTATGATGTGATATCTCCTTCTGTTCTTCTGCCTTTGTATGTGCATAAACTTAAGCAGAAGTTAGAGCATCAATTTCCTGTTTATAAGATACAACTTCAATGAAATTTTCTTATAAAAATGAAATCATAAATTAGAGTATCTATTAAAATTAAAATCAGATTTAAAAAAGTCATTATTGTGTATATATTTGAGATGTATGTATTAAAAAAGGATAAAAAGAGTCAATTTTTTAATGTTTAAATAATGGGGCAATGTGAAAAATATATAGTAGCACTAGTTTCTAGTTCTTGGCTCATGTGAACATAAGTTGCACACCAGTTCCTTGATCTTTTAGGAATAAAAATCTGCAGTTAGTTATTGAAAACAAAAAATAGATGTTTGAATAAAGTGTACCTCATTTAGGATCAAAAGATTTTAACATAATATAGGTAGGTCACACAAAAAAGCAGTAATAATAAATTTGTTAGTCCATACCCTCCGACTAGAAGAACAAGTTGAAGTTTCCATCAAATCCAATTTGGAGGCACAAATTTGAAATGGCAGAACTGGTTTCAAAATAAAAGAACTTTATGGTCAAATGCTTTAAATTAAAACACAACTTGATTTTTTAAAAAGCTAAAATTCATTTACCCATTCGGTTTTGGATACAGCACTGTCTTCTACATAGTTCAAATCTATCCATATTCATTTAGCAACTTTATATAAGTATGATTGAAATAAAAGAAGACACATTAAAGTACCATTACCATTCCAAAATTGAAAATAACATTCTAAGCTATATATATCTACACTAAAGTAATGGAAGAGTTAGAACACACCTCTGTTCTAATGCGTTCTTTGCTAATTTTAATAGCTAGAGCATCTTTTGCATCATCACATGCAGCAGCTACTTTTAGATTTTCATCCATTCATCAAAGGAAAAGAAAAGCCAAACATCTCTCCTTTCCATTTTTTCCCTATAATTTCAATATTAGTTTTGATGAAATCATGTCAATATAATTTCATATATCGCTGTCCTATACACAGAGAAGCCAAACATACCTCAAAACATCTTTAGAGAGTAGCTAGGACAACTATCCATTCCTTAAACATGACAGAGCACATATGAGCAAGGAAAAGTCAGCAACAAAACAACTTTGTAATGTTCCCATTTGAAGTTGATAACAAAAAAATAGCATTCAATGATGGAGCAAAAAGAAACAAAGCTAAAGAAAATATCAACATAAATCTAGACAACGTCTTGCCAAATGTTCAAAGACATTACATTATAGCAGTATTCAAAATTAGCTTCAGCAGTGAATCATCAAAATTATCCCTTCTAAGATCTTAATCATGATTCATGGTTATTTTGATATCATAACGTTTTCCATAGAAAAAGAAAATTTATCAAAGAGAGTAAAGAAGGAAAGTAAAATGATAGGAGGATAAAGTATCATCCGATCCGATATCATGAGATCTTTTAGAGCATAATTGGTCAATTTTATTAAGTTATATATCACTATATATTTTGAAGATAGTAGAGTTCCAATTGTAAAGACCACGAGTAATTTCTTATTGAAATAATATTTGATATAATAAAAGGTTAAATTATATATATATACACGCACACACACGAAGAATCACATTGACCACCCCTATCTCTTTTTTTGTTTTTTTGATAGCGGATCCCTATCTCTATGTATATTGAAATTAGTAAATAATATTTTAATTATGATATTATTTAGTTTCTGGTTGCTAACTCATTTTAAATAGTCATTTATCGTATCTCTATATATATTGAGGAATCAAATTTGTTGTTTATCTTAAAGGGATAACAACGTAAAAAAAGGAAAAATGCATCAAACCAAATATTTGTAAATCTTTAAATAGGAATTTTAACATACATGTTAATATAAAGATCAGCTAATTATTTCACTGACATTTCTAATAAGTATGAAAGAAGAGTAAACCAGGAATAAAATTAAAGAAAGAAACTAAAAAGTATTCCCGTTCCAGGAATAAGAAAGTAGGGAAGCCATTGAGTGGGGGTAATTTCTACCCAGATTTTTGTAAAAAGTATACAAAATAGTCACTTTATTTAATTACACAAAAACAGCTAATCATCATGCATTAAAAGTATCATATATCAAAAAACAATTTGTTTTCTTCAAAAGCAAATCAATGAAGAAGACATCACATCAGAGCTAATTATTAGATAATTTGCAATCTATATCCCATGGGATTGCCTAAAATAGTTATGACAGGTACATTTACATTATTATTACAATGACCATAATTCAAAAAACTAGTGAGAGTAAACAGACCAAAAGCAGAGACATATAACAAATAAATTTATTATAATAGAAATAAATTAGGTATGCTCACATTTCATGGTTAAGAGCCATTATGTATGGACTCTAATCCTCTTCCCTACCCAATTGAGAAACCCTACACGATATAACATAAACTAGTCCATTTCAATGTAGATATGGCAAAATATTTCAAGATCAAGATTGGATGCTATAAGGTTTAACTAGAATAGAATACTTACAAGCTCTGGCAACAAATAGTAACTGTTATTGACAGAAGAGATGAAAATACTGAAACAAAGGGAAGTGAATAAAAGTATATAGAACCTATAAAATAATTAAGATAAGTTGAATAAGTTGTTCATGATGCATTTATTCTCATAAATTATGAATGCATAGTGCAGCCAATTAATAGAGCATTGATTGATATAGTTTAGACTTACTATTACAAATTCCATGAAAGCAATTTGAGTTGAATGCACATGGTCCCCCAAAAGCCTCAGGCGCGTAACTGTAAGGTAGAATGGAAATGTCAACCAAATTTCAATTGAATAAATAGAAATAACGAACCAGATTTAAATTTAGATTTTCTAAAACTTAAAGAAATTGAAGAGGAAATTGAAGGGAAATGCAAGACAAGACCAAAGAAATCAAAAGAGTTATTGTAATAAGAAGACTGAGGAATCGAAAACGAAATTGAACCAAATCTAAAGTCAGATTTTCTAAAACAATCGAAGAAATTAAAGACGAAATTGAAAGGGAATGGGAAATGGAAGTCGAATCCCAACACCACCCCCCCCCCCCCCCCCCCCTAAAATTCACATCATTCATTCCCTTCTAGGCCCACCAAATATTTCAAGACCACCCTAACCCCAAACGCCAATCTTAGGCATGTTTCCTTTCTCAGATAACTCAACTCATTCAAAAGCTAATCAAGAAATGTAAGTTACAAATCAATTAAAAATAATCGGAACTTGAGAAGACCCATGAGAAGAATGAAATTACAAATAGAAAAGTTACAAATATGGTTAGTCACCAATCGCTCGCTGGAGTAGCGTGAAAAGAAAATCCAATTTGATAGGATTTTTGTAGCATGAAGAAGAGGGCGGCAATTTGCTGAACGAGCAACAAGAATGTGAGGGTTTAGAACAATTTTGAAAAATGAGGCTTGGAATAGGGAAAAATAATGAGTGTCTGGCAAAGTGGGAGACGCGGGAGAAAAGGAAAAAATGAAATGTCAAGCGCGCAATCAAATTTTATTGTCTAATAGAACGGTTTAACACTTCTTTTTTTCATATTTAATTGTAAATAATTAAGCAATGGTTTATTATTGTTGTACAAAAAAATAAAAACTAATTAACTGTTGCCTATTAAATTCAGAGAATGGTTTTAAAATGTTGCCAATAAAATTATAAAATTTCTTCAACTACACCAACAATATATAAAACCCGTTCTCTATTATAATCTAATACAACAGTTTTTTTGCTATAGCCAGGACAAGCGTTGTTGTAGGCCAAAAATGTTGTAGTGCCTTAATGTCCTCATGAATCACTTCTCGCAAGTGATAGTGCTCAAGACCAGACAATAATTGCTTCATGAGTTCATGTAGCACTTAATTTGCTCACACAACAATGCACGTACTTGTGAAGGTTCCCCAACCTAAAGCTCAGTGACTTACAATTAGAACTCATCCTTCCTGATTCATCTACCTTATATGACTCGCTCCCCCCAACTCGGTCCTATTCCTCTTCTCCTTCTTATTTGACTCACCCAAACATGCTTTTGGTCGATCTAAAGTCCCCTCTCCCAAGCAGCAAGATGGAACCACCACTGATGGTATGAACAAGTTTCTTGAGTGGTACTAGAATCACAAAATGGGTGTGGTTGTCAGCGACAAGGGGTAAGTTTGAAATGAGAAAAAAAAATTAAAAGTTAATTTGAATGAATATTTTACAATTAAATCAATGGACAAGTGTCCACTTTGAGCAGTTTGAAAGATAATTCGGCTACTATTTTTTGGAGGCAATAGCATTTCTCATCACTTTTTTTTACTTTCTATCTCTCCGTTTTTACCTCCCAAATTCAGTCCAAAATAAAGTAGAAATTGATAATTGTCCAAAATAAAAAAAGATCTTGCAGAAATCAAAAGTAGCTTATATAATACAATTTCGTCAATTTATTGCAAGATCTGTTTGTATCTTCCAGCATTTTCCATATTTTTTCTGGGTTTTCAATCAAGTTTGAGTCACATAAAATCATCAAGGATAATAATACAAAAAATATAAAATAAATAGATAGATATATGGTAATATGTATTTTATTACCTAATTCATTTATATTCCAAATTTATGTAATATATTAAATTTAAAATAAAATTAATATTATATTTATTATCTTATAATTTATTGTTACAATTAATCTTCTTATATTCAACTTGAAAATCTTAATTTCTTAATATTGCATCTAATATCTTTGTAATTATTATAGTGTTATTGTGGATAGTCAAGGAACATTTGTTAGTTATTCATTTAACAATTTCATCTTTGATTCTTTGTGTTAGAATATAAAATAATACTTATGTTTAACTAAAATATGAATAATAAAATTTTTGGTACAGGAGGCAATCCTTCTCAAGTCAGGTAAGACCATTATGGGCAGCAAAGCTCTCCTTCTGAATATTTAACACAGCTGCATACCTAAAACTGGAATTCGAGAAAGCTATAACAATTCCACGTTGGTTGATTCACACCCTCGATAATAAATTTGAACAATAAATTTATAAACATTTAAATACCCATAACGTATAAAGAAAACACTAAAATTATTATCTACACAAATATAAATTTAGTGATAAACATCTTTTTTAAAACATGAATATAAAAATAGGTACTATTATACTCAACTTATGGTCTTTAGGGGCAATCCTTAGTGGCAAGCCATATGATAAATTGGCTAATTTAGTATTTTGCTTCCATATGAATGACTCAGTGAATATGTACTATTGACCTTGTTTCTTCCGTTTCGATTAATTAGATTCTCTAGTTACATATAATTGTTGTCTTATGTTATTAGCAATTTCATATACATATTTTGTATATTTTTTATATCTATTGCTATTACATTGCTTATTTCACACTTTTTTCCTTTTCAAATATTTATTTTAATTACATAAATAATTGTAAGAATAAAATTTCTCATAATTTTTTGCCTACAATATATTAAACTAATTAAATCTCATGATTCAACTATGAAAAATGTTTTTTTCAAGTTATTTTGTTTCATACTTTCTTTGTATCTCGTATAAATGTCAAATCGATCAATAATTATAAGAAATATTTTTGTATAATAAAGTTATATAATTTTTTTAGATTTTAATTTTGATATATTAAAAGTGTAAATATTTTAGATTGTCAATCAATTTGAAAATCATTCTCGATATAAATTTTAAAGTAGTCATTACAAAAATCAACAATTTTAACATACATGGTAATCCATATTTAGATACAATGTAAAAAACCTAGATATTGTTAGTGCATTTCAAATAAATTCTTTTTTTTTTTTTTTATAGATATGAGAGAGATAGAATGAGAAAAGAGAGAGGGAGAGAAATATATATAATAAGATGGGTGATGTGATAGAGAAAAATAGGAAAAATAATATTATAAAAAAATCTTGCATGAAATTATTACTTAAATAATATAAAATTTAAATTTAATATACTATCAATATAAATATTTTTATACTGTCAACCAATTAAAAATCACTTTAAATATTAACTTTAACATAATCTATGCAAAAGATAACAATTTTTAATTATGTGATAATTCATTATTAAATGACAATGTAAAAAACCATTATATTGTAAGTGTGTTCTAATTAAATCCAATATTATAAATCATATGAAAATGTTAGAAATAATCAAAGTTCTCCAATTCTAGTGGGTTTAATTGTACATTTAGTCTCCATGGTATAGTACTTAAGTGATTTTGGTTCTCATATTTTTAATTACTTAATTTTGGTCCATACATTTTAAAAATGGGCATTTTTGTTTCCAATCGTTAAGTCGAAATCCAATTTTTAATTAAAATGCTAAGTTGGCTAATGAATCTATAGTTAATGTAAATTTAGTGAACCAATTAAGAGAATTAAATGCTAAAAATCATAGAAATTACACACAATTAGATTAGGAATCATTATATTTTAGTAAATAATAGAATTATCATAAGAAACAAAACTAATGAATGTATTATTAATTTTGCAAGATTTGAGAATTTTCAATGCATCGCCAACGATGGGGTTGTCTCCCAATGATAGAGCGCCCAACAATGCTATATCACCAAGTGAAGATTTGTAATTGTCATAATAGAAACAATATCGCCAAACAATGAGGGTGTTGCCTAGTGGTGGGAGTTGGTTATGGTGTCGTTCAGTGATGGTTAGCTAGAGTTGAACGACAGTTTCAAATCCTAATAGTATAAATAGGAATTTTAATACTATTTTGAAATACTTTTCCATCATTTTTTAGTCTTTTCCACTTTTACATCCATTCTTGTGCTAAAGTTTAATTTAGGGTGGTTTATGGACTTAGATCAAGTCAAACTAATCTTATGTTAAAGCCTTTATTAGGACAAAGGACAAATGAGATCCCTTAATCGTTTTGCTTATATCAAACAAAGTATCAAGTTTTTCAAAGTTAAAATAAGCAATGCATATTAAATGATCATCTTATTCAAACAAACGATTGCCACCTAATGTTATATTATTTGTTATGTTTAATCTAAATACCTTTTAAGAATTTGCATGCTAGTATCCTCAAAAAAGGTTTTAAAAAGTATGTTAATGTACCTACTCTTTAAAAAGACACGCCACCTGCCAAAAGGAGAATAGTAATGTCCTTTTCTAAAGAAAAAGCAAACATGCGCACTACTACAAGATATGGTACGAGAAAAGGAAGAAAAGTAGACTGCTTTATAATGTCAAAGTGAAAGACATTTAATGTTGCGTTTAATGCCCTAATAGACACTTGCTTCCTGAAGGAGAACAGACAAAGGTTTTTCAGTCTTAAGTCTTAACGGTTATCTTTGAAGACCTCTATAAATACCAGAGATCAGTTGTACAAGCTAGAAGAGTTTTGCTGCATGATTACACCCTCATTTGCTCTGTATACTCTAAGCTTTAGCTTTCTAAGATAACTTGTACATCTTGTAAATCTCTAAGAGAAAAAGAGACTTCAACTTAACCTTGTACATCTGTCTGATGAGACGATAGAGTCAGTTAGTTTTACTCTTACCAAATTTCTTTGTGATTTGGGTTAAAGTCTAAAGGGACTTTGGTAAAAAGAATACTTGGGTGTTTGTTTAAAGAGGCAAGTGAAATACTACTTGGTTGAGCCTAAAGAGGTTTGTGTAAAAGAATACTTGTAACTTGGATAAGTTAGTGAAACTTAGTGGAGTACCAAGAATTAGATGTAGTCTTAGGGTGAAACGAACTAGTATAAAATCCCTTGTGTGTTTTGTTCTTTCCTTTTATCTTTTTGTTAGATTAATTGTTTAATTAATCTATTTTTATGGATTAATGTTAAGACAAAGGACGATTGTATGACCCTCATATTGTTTTGATTATAATAAAAAGACTAATGACTATCTAACCATCTGTTCGCACTCTTTTTATTTATGTTGATTAACCCTCACAAACAAAATAAATCGAGATCTGCTAGACCAAAAGTTTATTCTCTAGCTTTTACAAAAGAATGATTCTTGTTTTGAAGTTCACATACCTACTTTCAGAAAAAAAAAAAAAAAAAAAAAAGATGTCAACATACTATCCTTTGAAAAGAGATAGCTATCTACTAAAAAGAGGAAACTTTGGTACACTTGTCAGTACTAAAAAGCAAATATGTCTACTGGAATAAGATTTAGTATGAGAAAGGTAAGATAAACAGACTATTTTATCTTATCAATGTGACCGATTGGTGAATAGCATTAAATGCAACATTTAATGTTCCAGTGTATACTTTCTTCTTTATACAACAACAAACGAAGGATGACTCTAAAGCACTTACAACAGACACTTTTGAGGAGCACTATAAATAAAAGAGAAGACCTCTGTTAAAGGGTGGAACACTTGCTGCATTTTTCGATTCTCATTCACTTTAGTGCCTAGCTCTCTCTCTCGTTCTTAAAAGAATTCTTTTGAAAAAGAGTGTCTTAGATAATACTTGTAACTCTTTAAGCTTTAGTGTATATTCATCTAATAAGAAGCAATCTAAGTATGATATCTTACCCGAAAACCATTTCTATGTAAAATTGGTGGAAGCCTGAAGAGGCTTTGTATCAAAAAATACTTGAGTGATTGCTTAGAAAGGCAAGTGAAATACAACTTGGGTTAAGCCTGAAAAAGCTTGGATAAAAGAGTACTTGTAACTTTGTTTAAGTTATAGTGGGACTTGGTGGTGTACCAAGAATTGGACGTAGTCTCTAGGGTAGGACGAACCAGTATAAATCTCTGTGTCTGTTAGTTGTATATCTCTCTTTGTTTTCATAATTTATTTATTTTTTGATAAACTCATCATCTGTCTAACAGACGATACCTGTCTTCGAAAAAGGTTTTGCACAAAGTCTAGTTTTTCTTAACAACACAATTCAACCCCCCTTCTTGTGTTGTTCCTATGGTTTACAGTTTGATATCAAAGCTCAGCCTCTAAGGGTTAAGCACCTTAACAAGTGTTAAAGGACAAAAATCTTTATGGCAAACCTTGAAGGACAGATCATCCCTAATAGAGCATCTTTGTCAAGGCCTCCAGCCTTTAATGGAGAAGATTATGCTTAATGGAGAGATAGAATGGAGATGTACATCAAATCCACTCATTACAACATCTGGAGAATCATTACTCAAGGAGATCTTGTCATCACAAAGCCTGAAAGTGAATACAATCAAGATGATTTCAACATGCTCCAACTAAATGCTAAAGCAAGGTATATCATAACTTGTGCTTTATAAAAAACTGAATATAATAAATTTTGTAGCTATAAAATAGCAAAAGAAATGTGGGATGTTATTCGCATAACACAGGTATTGAAGATGTTTGTCTAAGAAGAACTGCAACTCTTTAAAGACAATATGAGATGTTTACCATAAAGGAAACAGAAACCATTGATGAAATGTTTGGAAGATTTCAAACAATTCTCAATGATCTTCAAAGTCTTGGTGTTGAGTTTACCAAAGCTCAAAATAATCTTAAGATTTTGGATAGCCTTCCTAAGGTGTTGGAACCCAAAGCTACAACTATAGCAAAAGCTAGAGACATGAAAACTCTAACTCTTGATGAGCTATTAGGAGCTCTTAGAGTTTATGAGATTCATCTCTTTAAAAGAGATTAGATCAAAAGCAAAAATCCCGTGGCCTTGAAAACAAGTGAGACTAGTCGAATATCAAAAGAAAATTCAAAAACTAAGTCAAAAGATAAAGCCCTTAAAATTCAGTCTAATGAGTCAAAAAGTTCAGATGAAAGTTCAAGCTGTTCAACAGATGATGAAATCTCCTTGATGACCAAAATGTTCAAGAAGATGCTTAAAAAGAAAGGAAGATTCAAGCATTCCTCCATGCGAAAGGATAATAGATTTAAAATGCCTTTTCTAGAAGAAAACAATGAAATCATTTGCTTTGAATGCAAAAAATCTAAACATATGAATGCAGAATGTCCTAAGTTGAAAAAGAGATGGAACTTGAAGAAAAAGAACAAGAAAAATAATCATCTGGCAACATAGGAAGATTTGGATAGCAACAGCACCAGCTTAAACGAAGAAAAAGCCAACATTTGTCATATGGCAAATACAGATGAAACAATACCTAAGGTAAATTCCATTCATGAGTCTTATTTAATTTCATTTGATAGTTGTGAATCTGAGTCTGATGATGAAGAAGAGATGTCGTATGATACTCTTCTTGCAAATTCTCATATGATCACACTTGAGTATAAAAAATACAAAGAAAAATACAAAGAGGCTATGTTAGAAAATGAAAAACTCAAGAAAGATATAGAGAACTTGTATAATAGTCAAGCTTCAAATCAAGATAAGACTATGCTTTTGTTTGAGGTCAACAGATTTAAGAAGGAAGTCATCAGTCTTAAATAAAATCTAGCCAAATTTGTAGATGGATCATCAAAATTACAATTGATTTTAAAATACATAAGAATTCCATTTGAAAAATCTGGCATAGGCTTTGAAAAGGAAAAAGATTTTAAACCATCATCTTCTAGCACTTATTCAACCTTTTGCAACTTTTGTGGTAAATCTAGACACCCATCCTTAAAGTGTCAACACAAAAAGAAAACAAAGGTCAAATAAGACTATTGGGACTAACATAGAAGGACCCAAGAGCCAAAATCTCAAATTATTCCTGTTGCAGATATCCTTAATAGGAATAAGGAAGGGTTCGTTCTGGTACCTAGATAATGGATGCTCACGTCACATGACGGGAGAAAAGTCTATGTTTCTAGACCTGCAACCACATGAAGGAACTTTTTCATTTGGAGGAAATGGAAAAGGAAAAATCATTGGTATAGGTAAAGTAGGTAAGCCACTTCTTCCTACTATTGATAATGTGCTGTGTGTTGAAGGTCTAAAGTACAACCTACTTAGCATAAGTCAATTTTTTTACAGTGGGCTTGTCGTCTCCTTCAACAAAGAGTCATGCATAGTCAGATGAAATGATGAGTCTATCATTTTCATTACTAAGAGACATAACAATCTTTATAAGATTGAGCTTGAGGATTTAAACAAGCAAAATGTAACCTGTTTAATGACCAAAGAAGATGAAAGATGGATTTAGCATAAAAAGCTTGGGCACATCAATTTGAAACATATTTCAAAATTATACAAAAAGGGTTTAATAAAAAGATTGCCTGAGATTTCATGGAAAACTCATTTTCTTTGCAAAGCATGTTAAAAAGGGAAACAAGTTAAAACCTCTTTTAAATCTAAAAATATTATTTCCACTTCTAGACCTTTAGAACTATTACATATGGATTTGTTTGGTCCCACAAAAACTCTTAGCCTTGGCGGCAAAAAGTATGGATTTGTTGTTATAGACGACTATTCTAGATATACATAGGTATACTTCTTAACCCACAAACACGAGTCTTTCAATGTGTTTGAAATATTCTGTAAGCGTGTTCAAAATGAAAAAAGTTTTTGTATTACTGCCTTTAGAAGTGACCATGGAACTGAATTTAATAATGCTCAGTTTAAAATATTTTGTGAAAAGAATGGTATTTTCCACAACTTCTTTTCACCAAGAACACCTCAACAAAATGGGGTAGTTGAATGGACAAACAGAACTCTTCAAGCGATGGCTGGAACCATGCTTTGTGAAAATTCAATTCCTAAGTATTTATAGACAAAAGCTGTAAACATAGCATGTTTTGTTCAAAACAAAATATTAATCAGACCATTAATAAACAAGACTCTTTATGAACTGTGGAGAGGAAGAAGATCCAACATTTCATATTTTCATACATTCAGATGTGAGTGTTATGTTCTCAAAAACAAAGATTAACTATGAAAGTTCAACTCCAAGGTTGCTAAAGGAATCTTCTTAGGATATTCTGATACATCAAAAGCATATAGAGTTTTTAACTCTAGAACTTCTATTATTAAAGAATCTATTCACGTTAAATTCAATGATACAATAACCCCTGATAGGAAACTATTAGATTTTGAAGATGATCTTGCATATTTACAGATAGGTTCGTCTAATCTTATAAGAGCAGACGAAGCAAAGCCATCAGAAGATACTCCACAATAACAGATTGATAATCAAACCAAGCAACCTCACAAAGATTAGAAGTTTGTGACATATCATCCACAAGATCAAATTATTGGACAACGAACAGAAGGAGTTAAGACAAGATCATCTTTCAAGAATCAAGCATCATATGCTCTTGTCTTAGAAATAGAGCCAAAAACCATAGAAAAAGCACTCATAGACGATGACTGGATTATAGCCATGGAAGAAGAACTATATCAATTCACTAGAAATGATGCATGAACTCTTGTTCCCAAACCTGAGCATAAAAGCATTATTGGAACAAGATGGGTATTTCGTAACAAGCTTGATGAAAATGAAAAGGTAATTAGAAACAAAACAAGGTTAATAGCACAGGGTACAATCATTAAAAATGTATTGACTTTACTGAAACATTTGCTCCTGTACCTAGATTAGAAGCTATTAGAATTAAGCTTGCCTTTGTGCTTATAAAAAAATTAAGCTTTTTCAAATGGATGTTAAAATAAAAAAAATTAAGCCTTTTCCAATGAATGTTAAAAGTGCCTTTTTAAATGGATTTATTGAAGAAGAAGTCTATGTTAAACAACCTCTTGGTTTTGAAAATCCAACTCTTACAGACCATGTTTTTAAACTTAAAAAGACTCTATATGGTCTTAAACAAGTACCTTGTGCTTGGTATGACAAACTAAGCAGTTTCTTCATTACAAATGGTTTTATCAGAGGCAAAGTTGACACAACCTTATTTAAAAAAGAATCTAACAAAGATTTCATTATAGTTCAAATATATGTAAATGATATAATTTTTGGAGCTACTAATGAATCTTTGTGCAAGGACTTTTTTGAATTGATGCAAAAAGAGTTTGAAATGAGCATGATGGGAAAACTAAAGTTCTTTCTCAGTCTACAAGTTAAACAAGAAAAAGAAGGTATATACATCCATCAACAAAAATATACCAAAGAAGTACTCAAAAAATATAAAATGGATGGATCTAAGCCTATGAGTACACCTATGGATCCATTCGTTGCTATGACAAAGGACAAAGCAGGTAAACCTGTAGACTAGACTATTTATAGAGGTATGATTGGCTCATTTCTTTATTTAATTGCAAGTAGACCAGATATAATGCATAGTATTTGCTTATGTGCTATATTTCAGTCTGATCTTAGATAATCACATTTGAAAGCTGTGAAAAGAATTTTTTTATATTTAGTTGGTACCTCTAATGTAAGTTTGTTCTATGAGAAAAACAAAGATTTCAAGTTAGTAGGCTATTGCAATGCAGACTATGCTGGTGACAGAATTAAAAGAAAAAGTACAAGTGGTGGATATCACTTCATCGAACCATGTCTTATATCTTAGACCAGCAAAAAACAAAACTCAATTGCTCTATCAACTGCTGAAGCAGAATATGTGTCAATTGCCAATTGTTGTTCACAACTATTGTGAGGAAAATATCAACTTGAAGATTACTCTAGTTTTGAACATAACATTCCAGTGTTATGTGATAACACTAGTGTAATCAATTTATCTAAAAATCTCATTCAGCATTCTAAAGCAAAACATATAAAAATAAGACATCATTTTATTTGAGATTATATACTAAAAGGTGTTTTTGATATCAAGTTTATTGATATAGACCATCAATGGGCTAATATTTTTACAAAAGCTTTTCTTAAAGAACGTTTAATTTCATAAAAGAAAACTTGCATATGAAAACCTTACATGATTAATTCGTCTTATTTGCATCGTCTTATGCATATTTATTTGCATCGTCTTATACATAATATCTCGCATTATTTTACTTATCGTCTTAGTTACTTATTTATTTCTTCTATTAATGTGCGTGCCATGTGTAAAGGATTTTCTTTTTGACCTTTGATTAACCTCCTTATCGAATAACCCCCAACGTGTGCCGTCTTTTTGTCTACTCCATCAAGTCACATGAGATGCACGTCCTTTAAGTATTGTCAATTTTTCAAATTTTCAAAATAGTTGCCTCCTTTAAAACCCTCTTTCTTGGATTTTTTTTACCTTTTCTGAAAAACCTACCATCTTGTCTTCTTTGTCATACTCTTTCTCTCTCTCAGACATTCAAAGCTCCAGTAAAAAATTTCGACCATGATTGCCTATAAACAACTTGCTCCTATGGAAAGATTTCCTGAAAGTGATTTTGTGCCTGAAAAGTGGGTAAACTTGAAGAAGTTGGAAGATGAAGGCTTTCCCATAACCCTTTACATTAAGAACGTAGGATGGGAAGCATATGTGCAGCATAAGACCCATTGGTACCATGCCTCTTATGCGTACTTCTAGGCATCAACGTCTAAAGTAAATAGAACCATCACCGGAACCATTGACAACCAATCTATCATCATCTCCACAAACATGATTACAGCAGCGCCTGGCTACAAGGAAGAAAGAGACCTGTCTTCAAAAGACTGGGAAAGGGTTATAACCCCTGAGACTGTAGATTTAGCCCTTTATGGAAGACCCAAACCTCAGACTAATAACAGAGACACTTTGAAGAGATTTCAAGATGCCTTAAACATGAACAAAGATTGTAAGCTTCTGCACAATCTTTTACTCCATATCATTATGCCAAGGAAAGGGTCTAAGGACAATGTCTCTTCGCGTGACCATTTTTGCCTGTACAAAATGATCACTAGACAAAAAGTAAACCTACCTGCACTCATCTTGGACCACTGGAAATCCTGCCTCATCAAGTCTAGGGAAAGCTCGAAAGAGAAGCAAAGGTATCCCATTCCTTACGCTATGCTTTTTACTGAAATTTTGAGAATGGCTGGTGTCAATGAAGTTGGCTAGGAAAGAAAGAAATTAGGGTCTGAGATTGATGTGTTTGTCATCAAGAAGATGAGGATAGCACACTTGTTTCCTGGATATGTTGCCAAACATCCAGAGCTGATGATGATTAAAGAGAACTGGCTGATGACTCAGTAGGTATTGCCTACAGAGTAGGATTGTCTGCTAATCTGTCTGTCTAGCCTGAATCCACTCAATAGACACAAGCTCAACAGACACAATCTAAAACACAGCCTAAACAGACCAAACCTCTCAAACCCAAACTTCCTATCAAAAAGCCATCCCATCCCAAACCTTAAACATCTAACCAACCCTCTTCCCCACAAAGACCCCTTACCATTCGTCTTAAACCTAAACTTGTCCCTAAACCTGACCAAGACAATGCCACCCTCATCAAAGATTTAATAGCACCAAAAGACCAATCCATCTTTGAGCCCTCCGCCGAAAAACAAGTGTTGTCGATTGATGTTGATAAAAAAGTGGCTCTTAAGAAAGATACTAGGAGGTCACAAAGACTAAAGACAATAAGTTAGCCCAAAACCAAAGCTGCAGAAGCAAAGCAACCTAAGAGAACCAAGGCCAGTCTAAGCAAGCTGAGAAAAAGAAAAAGGAATAAGAAGAAAAATTAGCAGAAGAAGCGGTTCTTCAATTAGTAATTGAATATTCATTGTAGGATGTGGCTTAAGAGGACAAAAGTTACAATTAGGAAAAATTATTGCTGCTTTAAGAGGTAGACTACCGAGATCCCTTCTATGGGAAGTTCCTCCTACTGTAATTGGTTCTCAAGCTTTTTAGTGCATAACAAATGATCTTATGGCAAGACCAAGCAATGTACAGTCTAAAAGGACTGTTACACATCTTATGCCATAGTTTGATGCTACATAGACTGAAGATCTTGCTGAAGCCTCATCTTCTAGTGCTATGGCTAAACCAATGCTCGAAGAAGCTATTCCTGACATGTTTGAATCAGAGACGCCTCCCTCAAAAAGACTTAGGCCCAAAACTAAGTCTTATGAAAAACAAGAATCAAAGAGCATCGAGAGATCTAAGGAGTATCAACCTCCAAAACCTTTTGATCCCAAAATCCTTCAGGCTCTAATTCATTATAAACTAGGCAAAGTAAACAACCCAAAAATGTGGAGAACTATCATAGAAGAAGAATGGCCTTTGCTGGTAAGATATGGCTATGTTGAGAAGATGGTGGAACAAGGTGAAACAACTCCTGCATTATCATATGAACCATACATTAAGCCTTATGTCTGGAAGCCAAGATACAGCACCAAATCAGACACTTCCATATTCATTTACCCACCCTCTGCTCGAACAAAGTTTCCTCTTGGATATGAAATATAGAGACAAAGGGGGGGGGGTTCACTGCCACACTTCTCCTTTCCTTTTCAAGTACAACTACTCTGAATACTTGATCATGTGTAGAACATACAACTACAAGCTAAAGATCATTTACCCGTTTTGCCATAGGAAAGTTAAAACATATCTGCTCGCTATTAGGCCAAAAGACAGGCCTGACTTTGATGAATGGAGACTTGGTGATGATGACCGGGAGCTTGGCAGAGTCATGTATAACTTTCTCCATGAGAAGATGAAGATCACGCTTCACAGGGCTATTTTTGAGAAAAGATGTATAGACTGTGGAGTTGGCATTCCAACATTTATGGCAGGAAAAGTGAGGATCTTACTCAGGCCTTAGACCACTTTCAAGATATGCTATCAAAAGAAATACCATTACAGAAACTTGTCTGTGGGCAAAGGTAAGGAGCCAAAGTTCAAGAGAGGCCCAAGGAGACATTTGATGATCAGACAAAGAGCCCTTTCCCCTGAATAACTTGCCGCACTTAAAGGGAAAGAAATTCTATAGAGCTCAAACCGTTAGAGGCTTCAAGATCATTTTGAAGCTCTGAAGCACTTTTCCAACCTTACTACTAAAGAAAAGAACATTCTCAATCACCAGCTAGCTATCCGTCTAATTATTGGACTCAACTTACCCCTACACCGTCTTCATCTGATCCTATTTCTATAAATCAACTCTTTTTTAATTCCCCCAAAACCTATGTTTTCTTCTCCATCAATGGAACCACTTTCGAAGTCTTCTTCTCAATTGGACATTTCTATTTCTACGGACAGCCTATTCCACACGTGTTTAATCTCTGTTTTGTAGAAGAACCAACAAATGAAGTAGAAGCAAGCCCCTCTTCTTCTAAAAACCTTCCATACATTTGCCAAGAATTCACTAAACTGAAACAGACTATTCAACATCTAGAGGTTGCACTTATCCATGAAAACAAGAAGCAAAAACAAGCTGAAGCTTTACTCATTAAGTTGGCCAAACGCTTCAAAGTAGAACTAGACTCATCCTTCAGCTCTGATACTGACTCTGACTCTTCTAATTAATGATGCCAAAAAGGGGAGAACAGATAGGAAAAGAAGAAACAGACGAATATGCAAAGAAGGAAGCACACATACAGAGGGAGGGAAGAATTATTATTGCTTATTCTTTTCGATTCAATTTAAACAATTAGTTACTTGTTTATGTTTTGCTCTTGTTTATAATGATTGTTCAACACATTTACGATTTATATCATCTTATGAGTTTAACTATCATTTGCCAACATGAAAAATACTTATAGTTTTAATATCACATGCTTGATTAAAAATATAAGATGAAAGGTCTAACAAAAGTCCCTTTGAATCTGAAATATATTGTTTGGCAACAGAGCCATTTTTAATAAAAATATGTTTCTCTTTTAAAAAAGTCTTGAATTGAAATCATAGTTGTTTGTCATCATCAAAAAGAGGGAGATTGTTAAGACAAAGAAATACTATATGACCCTCATTTTGTTTTGATTATAACAAACAGACTAATGACTATCTAACTATCTATTCGCACACTTTAGATTTGTGTTGATTAACCCTCATAGACAAAATAAATTGAGATCTACTGGACCAAAAGTTTATTTCGTAGCTTTTAAAAAAGAATGATCCCCATTTTGAAGTTCACGTACCTACTTTTATGAAAAAAGAAGAAGATGTCAACGTACCATCCTCTAAAAAGATATAGTTATCGTTAAAAAGAAAGAACTTTGGTACACTTATCGGTACTAAAAAGCAAACATGTCTATTGCAACAAGATTTAGTATGAGAAAGGTAAGATAAGCAGACTGTTTTATCTTATCAGTGTGACCGGTTGGTGGATAGCATTAAATGTGGCATTTAATGCTCCAATGTATACTTTCTTCTTTATACAACAACAGAAGAAGGATGACTCTAAAGCACTCACAACGGACACTTTTGAGGAGCACTATAAATTGAAGAGAAGACCTATGTTAAAGGGTGGAACACCTGCTAAAATTTTCGATTCTCATTCACTTCAATGGCTAGCTCTCTCTTTCGTTCTTAAAAGAATTCTTTTGAAAAAAAGTGTCTTATATAATACTTGTAACTCTTTGAGCTTCAGTGTATATTCGTCTAATAAGACACAATCTAAGTGTGATATCTTACCCGAAAACCATTTCTATGTAAAATTGGTGGAGGCCTAAAGAGGCTTTGTATAAAAAAATACTTGGGTGTTTGCTTAGAGAGGCAAGTGAAATACTACTTGGGTTAAGCTTGAAGAGACTTGGATAAAAGAATACTTGTAACTTTGTTTAAGTTATAGTGGGACTTGGTGGTGTACCAAGAATTGGAAGTAGTCTTTGGGGTGAGGTAAACCATTATAAATTTTTGTGTCTATTAGTTCTATATCTCTCTTTGTTTTCATAAATTTTTTTGGATTTACTCATCATCTGTCTAATAGATGATACCTGTCTTCGAAAAAGGTTTTGCAAAAAGTCTAGTTTTTCTTAATAACACAATTCAACCCCTTTTCTTGTGTTGTTCCTGTGGTTTACAATTAATATTAATCAAATTATTAGGAATTATTATTTGATTATTAATATATTAATTATGGTTAGTAGCTATTATTATAACACCTAATTAATTGATGGATGTTGTATTGGGCTTTTGTTCTGAATAGTGAGTGATGGATTTGGCTATTCAATTGATGCCCAATGAGAGGTCCTTGTTCTCATATGATAGGTTACTTAATATTGCCCTATTAAATGGTTAATCCTATCTATCGAGTCAATCGTGACTGAGGGTGTCTTCTCTCATTCTAGTTCTCCACATGGGTTACCTAAATCTCATGAAGAACGAGACAAATCAATTTTTTATACTATGTGCACAATTTTTATCATCTTTTTCTCTCTATGATCATGCAATAATATGCTATAATATTGTATCTATTTGATCCATGTATGCTTATGGGTTTTAAAATTTAGCAATTGGTATATAAGCTTTGTAGATACTATAACACCCCTACCTTAATTCTCAATTGCTTTTATAATATTTGAAGATTTAATTCTAAAAAATCAAAAATGAATTTCAAAATTTTGTTCCTGCCATTATGGTCAAAATTTCAAGAACTATCTAATCATGACTTTTAATAATTTTTCCCAGCTGAAGCTTAGAGAAATTAGAAAATGACGATTTTGTCTTTATTTCTCAACATCAAGGGCTGATATGAGAAAATTTTTCAATTAACCTTATAATGTCAATTTAAGCTTAGAATCATGTTATATTCATTAAAATATAATTTTGAAAAATTTCTGGAAATTTTCTAGAATTTCGTTGCAAAATGACCAACATGCCCTTAGATATTTGTTAAGTCTAGCCAGTACTGATTTGACATTTAGAAATGGTGAAAATGGTCATTTCAGTTTATTTATAGATAAAATATTTAATTTTATAATTTTCATAAAATTTTGGTATTTATTGAATTAAATTAGCTTTTATAATTAATTTTAGAAGTAATTAATATAATCAGTTTTTATTACACCAGAATTCAAATTGATTTTACAATTTAATGCTTATGAAACCCTACGAAATCCCAAAGGAACCCTATTTAAAGCTGCTAAAACCCTAATGTTGCTAATTAATGTTCCTAAAACCCTATAAAACATTTTTTTATATATAAAGATTTGTTGGTTAGCAAAGCAAAGCCCATAGTTGATATCTTTTTGAAATTTGGAGAGAATTATGCTGGTTGCAAACATGTTTTTTAATTTTTTTTATTAGAATACTTTTTCTAAAATTAGGTGACTAATCTTACACATTTTTTTAAATGAATAATGTTAACGTGTTTGTTTTATACCTCGAAAGTGAACATGTTTCATTATTTAATTTTGACTTTTGAATATATATTATGCAATTCATTACACGCTCTATGGCTTGTCATGTGTGGAAACTTAAATAATTACACATATATGTTAAGCCTATATATTATGGACTAAATTATAATATGCATATGTTGAATTAAATTATTATGTGTAGTGAATTATATAGTTATGTGTAATTTTATGTCAATTGTGTATTTCATATTGCCTTTCTCTCACTCTCTTTTTTATGCTCGCTTGAGAGAAAAGTTATTCAAATAATTATGTTGGGCAATCCTTGGGACATCATCCTTGCAATTTGATATTAGAGCCTATTTGAAATATAAATTTCCATTATAATTATGATTTAAATTGATTTGTGAATTATTTGAGAGAGTTGTATATAAATCCTATAATGTTCTCACTAAGTTATCAAACATTTATGGGCTCTACATTTAAGGATGAATGACATACTCTTTGAGGTTAATATTGAAACCTTTAACATATTGGTTTATTATATAATTGCGTATATGGAGAGTTTGTTGATAATAAATTATTCTCCTCTTATGATTATTCTTTTTTTTTTAATATTGCGATTATATAAGAAAGTATGTTTATTTTTTATAATATTATGACTAAATTTGTCATATTCTATTAAGCATAATTGTTCATAATTTGTATAATTGTGAGCTCACTCATCGTAGGTACAATTATGCAAATTTTGTGAAGTTAAATAATTAAGTTTTTTTAATTATAATTTATATTATATTAATGATAACTATACCCTATTAGTGTATTATTTTTAATGTAATTTGTTGTTATATGATGTACTGTTAATCGTATGCTTGCGTCAATTTTTTTTTCGTGTACCCTATCGGTAATAGAATTTAAGTGACAGAAGATTTGTGCATTGTATTATCAATATATCTTTCTTATTTATTGTAATTTGAGACTCTGAAGTGGACTCACAATAAATAAGATTTTTTTTATTTAAATTGGGCATATTTCTTATGCAATCCACTATTATTCTAAAAAATTTTGCATTTGTCTATTGTGATGGAAATTTATGTAATTTTTTTTTAGAATGGATTGCAATTATCCTTGCATTATGTAAGTAATGGAAGTACCCTATTAATATGGCATTACTTCACATGATTATTGTGTGATAGAGAAAAGTAGTTAATTTTTTTTTTGAACACTTTGAATATTTTAGAATATTACTATTACTATCTTTCACTATTAGTGGAAAAGTCTTATTCACTGAAAGTAATTTTCTATATAAATAGGATTTTGTTGATACAAGATCTCTACCTTAATTAAATGCCCAGTTAATTAGACATGAGAAAAGAAAATATTTTTATTAAGGATATTATAGTCTTTTCTAGAACATTGTTCAATATATATATATATATATATATATATATATATATATATATATATATATATATATATATATATATATTTTACATATTGTTTGTCATCGCTTTGTTTTGAGAACTTATATTGAGGATATTATAGTCTTTTTCATAACATTGTTATATACTGAACTTCATATTATTTTATATTATTAACAACAATCCTCATTAAGATAATATAATAAAATTCCAATATTAGCTAGCAAATTTTGTTGAGAATAATTTCTCTACTCTGTATAGCATTATTCTATATCATTATAAATGGTATATACTTGATAACATTTTTTCTCTTATTGTTATATTTTGAAATACAATACATTATTGTTATTCTTTAATACACTGGGAGTTTTCTCAATTACAATAAAGTTTAAGTTCTATATATTTTCATTGCTCGTAACATAATTTTTTACTCAAGTGCATGTGGCTATTTTCTAACACTTGAGTTTTGAGTGAGTTATTAAAAACTTGTAAATGATCTCATGTTTTATGTAAAATATTAGGGATTTTAATCTTTCTCATGTGTTTATAAAGTGAAGATTACCTTATTTATATAATCCTTTTAAGGAGATTGATGTTTGTGATGATATGAGGAAATTTTGTGTTATAAAGTGTTAAGTGAACGATTATAATCTCTTATTTTTTATATGTAGAATATGTGATTAATTATGAAACTCAATTTTGTAAATGACAAATTATATGTTGGGTTTCATATAGTCATTTTGTAACCATTTCTCTTGATAGTTATGCACTAATAAGTTTTTCTCTAATGTGGAATTCTTAAAGAGAGAAAGATTGTGTCTCACCTTGTTAAAAGGTGCTCACATGGTTCAAATCAATGCATTTACATAAGAATTAGTGGGAGCAATTTCATCATTCTCAACTTATATATTGATATTTTTTTTAGCAATCATGTTAATTTTTTTAATTGAGACAAAATTGATGTTGAGTAGCCATCCTGATATAAAAGACCTTAGTGATGCTTTGTTGTTTTAGGCATCTAAACTACTATGAGAGGTCATGTGGCACCTTTGGACAGTCTCAAAGAGGATATATTCAAAATATCTCAAGTGGTTTAACATGCATTGTTTACTCTCTTTATTTGTACATTTCTCTCATAACAATAAAAATTCTTTGTGCTTAAAGCACTACATGTTTGTTTGAGAGAAAATTCTAGAGTTTATTGAATATTACATCATAGTGTCATAATCCCACTATTGAATATTGTGCCATTAGAATAATTTAAATTTAATGGGCTCTAGTAAAAATCCTAATCTTATTTTGGTCTAAAAGATTAGTGGGAGTGTGTACATTTTTTTGTTATGTCTCGAGACTTATTAATCTTATATCGTCATATATTCTTGTGCACATTTTATGGTCATATGAGAAATTCTAAAAGGACTTTGTATTTAATTTTGTCCTATTGTGTTAAGATACATAAAATATGTTGTATCTTAGTAGACATCTTAAACGGATGTCAAGGCCATTTTGTCTAGAATTGCACAATTAATCTTTTGGCATGTAATTATGTTGTACTTCTATTTTATTCAAAATTCCATATTCTGCTTGGTCACAAATTTGTAAGTATATTGTAGATACAATACTCCTATCAGGTATGATTTTCTACATTGTAAAAGTACTTATAATTTTATTTTTGGACCAATAATTATCAGTGCTTGCTTATTCTGACATTTTTGTAGTCACATTAATCTAGAGTGTCGTTTTATTTAAATTAGGTGTCTATGTCATCCAAGTAGGAAGTTTTTCGATTTCCTAATTGTTTTTTGGACTTACATAGTCACTTATTTTGTGAAACTCAAATTAATTGAATATCAAATATTATAAAGCATTTGTTGTTATAGCCCATATGTAATTACTCTTATTATTGGGCTATTGTGAGCACTTATATGCATGTGGATTATGTTTATGGCCTTCACAAATTTTCAAACTTAGATTGAGCATATTGTTAGAGAAAACATGCTTGATAGATCCACTAACCAAAGACTTACCCATCTGAGTATTATAACTCATATTAGTTTAGTTAAGTCCTTTGATGTTTTGGATAAGTGGGAGTCTGAAAGCATAATATCATGAGATACGTATAAAATAACACCACTCTTAGTATCATATCTCTTTTGGCATTCTCAAATGCTTGGACCATTTTTTTGGAATTGCATATTTCTCTTAATTTAATTATATTATGCTTTTCTCTATCCATCATATTATTTATGTGAAGTATAAATTTCTTGACATGTCTGATATTTGTCTTTATCGAAAGTATTTCTACATTGTTAAAGGGTTCATATTTCTTTGATTTTTGGTTGGTGTATGTTTTAATCATAATTGATATTCTAGTCTTAAAATTCCTATACCTTTGTAATTGATTAATGTTATCCAAGTGGGGGATTGTTAGATTAATTATTTAATTAATCTATTTTTATGGATTAACATTAATCAAATTATTAGGAATTATTATTTTGATTATTAATATATAATTATGGTTAATAATTATTATTATAATACCTAATTAATTGATGAATGTTGTATTGGGTTTTTGTTCTGAATAGCCCGTGATGGGTTGGGCTATTTAATTGATGCCCAATGAGATATCCTTGCTCTCATACGATAGGTTACTTAATCATTGCCCCATTATATGGTTAATTCTATCTATCGAGCCAATCGTGATCGAGAGTCCTCTTCTCTCATTTTAGTTCTCCACATGGTTTACTCGAATCTCATGAAGAATGGGACAAATCAATTTTTTATACCAGGTACACAAATTCTATCATCTTTTTCTCTCTACACTCATGCAATAATATGCTATAATATTGTATCTATTTGATTCATGTATGCTTAGGGGTTTTAAAATTTAGCACTCTTATGTTTGCTTAACTAACATTGTGTTTCAAACTATTGTTTGATCTTTGTTTTCAATAAGCATTATAGATAAAAGTGTTTTCACAAAGCTTGTTTTTAAAACTATCTTTCATAGCTTGTTTTCAAAAGATGATATATAGTCTTTCGAAAAGATTTGCGAAAAAGTTTGAAACACAATTAACCCCCTTTCTTGTGTTTCCCTGTGCTTTGCAGCCTTTAATTAAAAATTAGCAATTCCTATTCCTAATTAAGGTTACTTAAGCCTAATTATTCACAATTTATTCTAATAATTAAAATTAACTTTAACTAATCTAGGTTAATCAAAATCAAGTGGGATAAGTTTAATTAGATGATGATTAAGATTTTCATTATTACTTGTAATTGCTTAATTTATAATTAGGGCTTCTAATTTTATTTTAATTAAAATTTTAAATTGAGGTGCTTTCTAGGTCCCTAAGTTTGAGTTACTTGCTTGAGGTGTTTCCTTAATGGAAATTTTGAAGAGTTTTAATTTTAATCTCTTAAACAAATAGTGTATTTGTATGTCCGACAGAAATACTATTTGTTTCTTTTTATAAAGTTTTATTCTACGTTTGTGAATTTTATTTTAGTTTTAGAAATTTACTTCTAATGTTTAAACAAAATCAAAGCGTAAATATAAATTTAACGTACTAAAGAATTAAACAGAACAAGTTGCGTTGTTTGTATTTCAGATTAACAAATATGACAGAAAATTTAGGATGTTATACATTAGGTTAATTGGTAACCTTCTTTATGAGAGAAGTCATATGGTGCTAACATCTTCTCTATACATAATCGACTCTCGAATCGGTATCTAGGTTAGAGATATTTTCTTTTGGGTTTTTCATATGCTTGGCAACTCCTTTGCTTTTACAATTTCTTTTTCATTGTCTTGTCATGAATCTAGTTGCAACAACTACCCCTGCAACTACCTAAAAAGTTTCTTTTAGAATCATCTCACACTATCATTCTTTTATTATTAGCTATATACTATATACTTGATCTTTATAGTTGTTTATCTCTGTCAATTAACCCTTTTTATAGTTATTTGTAAATCGAATATCAATAATTTTTAAAAAGAAATTATAAATAGTTAAATATAATCTTATATTGCAATTTAAATTACCAATTCTAAATCTAAAATGTAACTAGTATTTTAGCACGTGCAATACATAGGATAAATATTTATTTTATATAACTAAAATTTATAACAAATAAATACTTTTGAATATATAAATTATATTATAATTAAAATTTGTAATAAATAAATATTTTTTAGAGTATAAATTATATTTTAGATTTATGTTAAACAATTTATATTGTGAGACAAAGTTATTTTAAAATATTGGTAATTTTTAGAAAAAAATATTGAAATTCAATTTTTAAATAAAGTTGAAAAGGATAGATTAAAAAGATTAGAGGTTAAGAAAAATTATTAAAAATGCTTTTGTTGAAAAAAAAACTCCTAAAAACGCTCTCATTGAAAAATAACTTTTAAAAACGCTCTCGTTTAAGATAATTATTCTAATTTATATATAGATAGAATTTATATATTCTTTTTTTAAAATGGGATTTATATATTCAAATATATTTATTTATTATATATTGTGTGCCATTCTATTAAAAAAATTTCTAAGTAATTCAATTCATATTTAATAACTTATCATTTTCATATCCTATTTTTTTAAAGTATTTCATGTAAAAAAAAATGTGAAGCTATTGTTATTTTTGTTATTTTCAAAAACTTTATACCATTCTTTTAACTTCAAGATATACACAATTTGGTACTTGAAATGATAATTTGTGTTATTTTAGTCCTGAAAAAAAAATACACGTTTTTACGAATTAATCTCTGAAAATATGAACACATTACTAATTTATTTTATCAAATTGTCAATTTGGAAATAATTTAGCTCTTGGGAAACCGATTTATATACATGTGCAAATTTTTCAAGATTAAAATAACAAATTGTTATTTCGAGATACCAAATTGTATATTAATCCTTTTGACTTTTTTATCAAGCAAGTTCTTTTAATTAACTTCCTTAGAACCATTACTTTTAATAAAGTAATCGGCTACAAATATTTTTGTGGCTCACTTAACTTTGTAAAAGGGTTGCAGATAAAATAATCAAAGCCTGTTTGATTCCGGAGGCTTTGCACACGTGAATTGAACATGAAGTTGGTTCTGTATTGACCAGAACCAAACACGCACTCAATCGCATTCAAGGAATTGCATCCACCACGTTTTTTATGCTTTATTTGGATAGTATAATGTACTTTCAAAAAGGGAGTAAATTAGTAGGACATCCAACTTTCATATTTAGGAAACTCTGGGAATCTCCAGCCGCGAATCTTTCAAATCTATTATTTTTCAAATCTTTGGACCACACTACTCCAAGCCAAAAACATACAAGCACCGAGAACCTCTAACTCCATATGTAATACAATAAATACACAACAATACTAATTCTGGGTATTTCGATGAGACATGTCTCTGATTTAGCATGCTAATGCTTTGTACCGAATTGAAAATATGCTATATCCAAAATTGCAATTATCCCTAAACATTGGCCTCACTTTTGTGGTTGTTGATCTTTTCAAGTTTGAATGACTTAAGCTCCTGTATCAGTTCTTTCAAGTTGTTGTGAGAAGACCCACCAACCTGAACAGTTTTCTTAGCAGCATCACTAAGTGCTTTTGCTCTTTTCCTCATTTCTAAGGACCCTTCACCTCCACCCATCAAAACAGCAATTGCCTTTCCTGTCTCCTCCCTTTTCACCACCTCATCCCCAAACTTCTTCCAGTTCCTCGACTCCTTTGCCCCGACTGGCACACCAATTCTCAGCACCTCAACCAGCAACTTATCATTGTAAAATTGTTAGTTTTAGAAAAACTATGTGTAAAGTTGTTGAATGATATAGAAGTAGTTGATAGTGAATGATAGTAAGACTTTATTTGATATGTGGAAGTACTTTGGAAGTGCTTACAACAAATGATGATACAATTGCCTATTTATAGGCATTCAAGGAAAGTTCTAGAAATATGTAGATTTATTGTTCTAGAGTTTTCTAACTTTTCTCTTAACTTTTCTACTTTTTTCCAAAGTTACATTTTTATAAGTTTTTAGATTTTCAAAATACATTATGAATATTTTACAAGATTATTTTAGAATATTCTTTACTTTTTCATATACATATATTAATACTACACTCTTCTAGAAATTTGCAGCACATTCTTTCACTCCTCCTTGATGCAAATTTCGGAGACTCCAAGCATTATTCGCAATTGCTCACACTTGTCTCTCAGTAGTGCCTTTGTAAAAATGTCTGCAACTTGATCTTCTGTTTTGTAGTACTCAAGCTGAATTTGTTTAGTTGCCCCTGCTTCTCTAATGAAGTGATATTTGATAGCTATGTGTTTTGTTCTTTAATGATGGACTGGATTCTTCGCCATTGCTATAGTTGATTTGTTGTCACAATAGATTATGGTAAGTCCTTCTTGTTCTTCACCCATTTCTTCAAGTATTCTTTGAAGCCATATAGCTTGACTTGTAGATTCTACAACTGTCACGTATTCTGCTTCAGCTGTTGATTGAGCAATTGTTGCTTGCTTCTTTGACGCCCAAGAGAATACTCCTAATCCTAGTGAAAAGGCATATCCTAACATACTCTTCATGTCATCTATCAATCCTGCCCAATCACTGTCAGTGTAGCCAATCAGCCTTAAGTTGGTCATGTTTTTGTACCATATACCAAACTCCTTCGTACCTTGCAAGTATCTTATAATTCTTTTTGCTACTCCATAGTGAATTTGACTTGGCTTCTGCATGAATCTTGACAAAAGACTTGTAGCATACATGATATTTGGTCGCATGGCTGTAAGATATAGTAGACTTCCAATCAAACTCCTGTAGCGTGATGCCTCGGCTACTGGTGCTCCATCATCTTGTTGCAACTTCTCATTTATAACGAGCGAACTACTCACAGGCTTACAACTATACATCTTGAATTTCTTCAATAGTGATTCAATGTATTTCTTTTGTGAGATAAATATTCCTTCCTTTTGTTGTCTTACCTCTATGCCGAGGAAGTAATTCATCAAGCCAAGGTCTGTCATCTCAAATGTCTTCATCATGTCTTCTTTGAAATTATTCATCATCTTCATATTGTTTCCTATGTAGATAAGATCATCTACATATAGGGAGACAATGAGAGTATCATACTGACCTTGAGTCTTAACGTATAGTGTTGGCTCACTCTTGCTCCTCCTAAATCCTTGATCGGTGAAGTGTTGATCGATTCTGCTATACCATGCTCGGGGAGCTTGCTTGAGACCATATAAGGCTTTTCTTAGTCTTAGTACTTTGCCTTCATTGCCTTTGCTTATGAAGCCTTGTGGTTGCTCAACATAAATCTCTTCTTCAAGCACTCCATTTAGAAAGGCAGATTTGACATCTAATTGGTAGATGCTCCAACCTTTGTGTGCTACAAGAGCTATTAAAGCTCTTATTGTATCTAGGCGAGCAACTGGGGCAAATGTTTCATTATAGTCAACTCCAGGTTGCTATGAGTAGCCTTTAGCCATTAATCTAGCCTTGTGCTTTTGTATGGTACCATTAGGGTTGAGCTTTGTCTTGTAGACCCATTTAACTCCAATAATGTCTTTTCCGTGTGGACAATCAATGAGCTCCCAAGTATTATTCTTTTCAATCATTTTAATTTCTTCTTCTATTGCCTTGACCTATACTTCTTGCTTTGATGCTTCTTCATAGCATTCAGGCTCAAGCATAGCCATGTTGTAAGTTTCATATATATCTACCAAAGATCTTACTCGTCTTAGAGTAGACTCTAGTGAGGAATCTTGTTATTGTGGAGTTGGAGGAAGCGTACCTAGATCCTCTGTTACTTTTTCAACTTCTTCTTGAGGTTGTTGCACTGGAATAGGAATATTACTTCTCACAACTTTTTCTTCTTCCCAATTCCAAGAAGCATTTTCATCAACTTCAACATCTCGACTAATGGTGAGCTTCTTTGTTTGCAGGTTATAAACTCGGCAGCCTTTTGACTGTGAACTGTACCCCAAGAAGATGCCTCGTATAGTCTTGTCTTCTAGCTTATGTCTCTTTTCATCAAGAACATGTATGTAGCAAATAGATCCAAATACTCGTAGGTGTTTAGCTGATGGCTTTTGCCCACTCCATGCTTTAATAGGAGTCTTGTCTTGTAATGCCTTAGTAGACATCTATTAAGTATGTAGACTGCAGTGTAAATTGCTTCTACCCAAAAGTGTTAGGCAAACCTTTCTCCTTTAGCATCAATCTTGCCATCTCCATGACTGTGCGATTCTTCCTTTCAGAGATGCCATTTTGTTGCAGAGTATATGCGACGGTAAGTTGGCGCTCAATGCCTTCTTCACAAAACTTATCAAACTTGTGTGAGTTGTACTCCTTGCCTCGATCACTTCTAAGTACTTTTATATGTTTCCCATTTTTCTTCTCGATAAGAGCTTTAAATTTCTTGAATATTCCAAAGACTTCTGATTTTTCTTTAATGAAGTATATCCAAGTCATTCTAGAAAAGTTGTCAATGAAGAGGATGAAGTACCTGTTGTTATTGAGTGACAATGTCCTCATTAGTCCATAAATGTTAGTGTGGATCAACTCCAACAAGTCTTTAGCTCTCCATGCTTTGTCAGTTAAAAATAGTAGTTTGTATTGCTTTCCAAGAAGACATCCTTCATAAGCTTCATTATTTTCTTTCAGGCATGGCATGTCTCTCATCATATTCTTTTGGTATAACAACTTCAAGGCATGGGTGTTGAAATGGCCAAATCTTCGATGCCATAGCCATGAATCATCAACTTGGGCTTTCATGGCAATGTTGGTAGTATATTTGAAGCTTATCGGGAAACTTCTATTTCTTTTCTCCATTTTAACTTGGGGTATCTCCTGCCTTTTGTTATAGTTATCATAAAATAGTGCATTTTTTACAGAGTCTTCATCATGCCTACTCAATCTTTGCTCATATGCTTCAAGAGAGCCCATTAGTTCTGTCATCGACATGGTAGATAGATTTTTGGTTTGCTCAATCGTAGTCACAATAGTATCATACTTATAGGGAATAGAAATTAAAATTTTCTCAACAATTCTCTTATTAAGAATATTTTCCCCATATGCTCTCATTTGATTAACTATTTCTTTTATCCTAGAATGATAATCTTTTATGGTCTCAAACTCTTTCATTTTTATTAATTCAAACTCACGTCTTAGAGTTTGAAGTTTAATGGCATGTGCCTTGACACTTCCTTGAAACTCCTCCTGTAGTGTACTCCATGCTTCTTTAGCACTTATGGCACCCATTATTCTTGGAAAAATTGTGTTAGCTGCTGCTTGTTGCAAGATAAATAACGCCCTTGATCTTTCTGCTTATTCTCCTTTAACTCCTTCTTCTGATCTGCAGTCAAAGTAAAAATGTCCGCAGGAGCAATGAATCCATCTTTCATAATATCCCATAGATCTTGAGAGCAAAAAAATGTCTTCATTTTAATGCTCCAGAAATCATAATTTTCTCCAGTAAAAATAGGAATAGGATTAGACGAAGGTTGAATAGTACTGGCCATTGGTTAAGGAAAAATTATGGAATTAGTGGAGAATATAGTAGGATTTTTGGAAGTAGTTGGATAATATCTCTACACCTAGTAGATGATCGAACGTTGCTCTGATGCCACTATTAGTTTTAGAAAAATTATGTGTAAAGTTGTTTAATGATATAGAAGTAGTTGATAGTGAATGATAGTAAGGCTTTATTTGATATGTGGAAGTACTTTGGAAGTGCTTACAACAAATGATAATACAATTACATATTTATAGGCATTCAAGGAAAGTTCTAGAAATATCTAGATTTTGTTGTTCTAGAGTTTTCTAACTTTTCTCTTAGCTTTTCTACTTTTTTCCAAAGCTACATTTCTATTAGTTTCTAGATTTTTCTAAACACATTGTGAATATTTTACAAGATTATTCTTGAATGATCTTTACTTTTTCATATACATATATTAATACTACACTCTTCTAGAAATTTGCAGCACATTCTTTCAAAAATTGCTCAACAAAGAGAGGTCAAGTTGCCATTGGCAAACCAGCATTGGCACTCTCAATTATTGTGTTCCATCCACAGTGAGTCACCACAGCTCCAATGGCAGGATGGTCCAAAAGGAGAAGTTGTGGTGCCCAACCCCACATTAGATACCCCTTGATGCTTGCTCTCACTCTCTTCTGAAATTCTTGCAAAAAATCATTACCACCCTTTTTCCTAACCACCCAAATGAAATCATGGCCTGAATCCTCAAGGGCATAAGCTATTTCAACAAGTTGGCGTGTGGGGAACTTGTTCATGCTCCCAAAACTCACATAGAGAACAGAGTTCTATACAATCAAGCCATGTGAGCCACCCTTCTTCTTTTCCTTCCCCTTCTTGTCCTTCTTTGGCATGTCCTCTATTAGCCTTATCTAAAGCATCTTGGTTCACCCAAAATGAAATTGGTCCCACACTCCAACTTTTAGTTCTCATGGCTTTGTTGTAATGCTCCTCATAAGCTCCCTTAAGCTCACAAAAGGTATTGAACAGTGATCCATTGCTCCTTCTCTCCGAGTCTTTCATCATATTGATCAAATAAGTGTAACCTGTTGGTGCTCTAAGCCAAGTCGGTAACTGCAAACATGTCATCCTCAATTCGTGGGGCAACCCCGAAAGCAGAAAACTCTTGGTATTTGAATCTACCTGTTACCAATAATTAATTAGAAAATAAAAACTTATGTATTTACTAACCACTATTATTGCTTTAGGAGTAGTAACACACTTAACTTTTAATCTTTAAAAATATGATACTAAACATCAATTAGTGTTATAATAAAGAAAAGTGACGCACTTTATTTTTAGTCTTTAGAAATATGATACTAGACGTGGAGTCTTATAACAAAGATATTGTGTTTGATAGCCTAAAGATCATACTAGTATAAATAGGAAGAGTTTAATGAAAATGTATTTTCAATATAATTTTTTTTTCACTATTAATTAATTAGAAATCAAATTTGGTTTGACTTTTAAGATAATTATTGTAAAAGTAAAAAAAATATATTATATATAAAAGTTTATAATTAGATGATAGTTTAAAAAATCTTTTATATTCATGATACATATATTATTTATTCAAATAAGAATCCCTACTCTTGTATTAAATGTGCAAAAGAATAGAAATCCTCTTGTCATGTACATTTTCTCTTCCTCCAACAGTACCTTGGTGTGAGGTCAAAAGTTTTCAATTGAGTTTTGAGCAGAGTGAGCAAGGTAACCTCCACCGACATTAAATGGCCTTTAGTTTGTGATCAGCTTCACCTTGAACATTAAAGGATCCCATGATAGAATTGAGTTGTGGCCACATTAGGAGAGATTTTTGGGAGGATTGGGATGCACACCGATTTTGTGATGGTCATTTATAGTCTGGGACAATGACTGGTGAAAACTCTTACATCAAACAATTATTTATTTTTTAAAAAAATGTATAAGAAATAATAAAAACTTTTATTATTGTTACTGTTTTTATATAGCAAGAGGAAAAGGGAATATGAATTGGGAGTAAAGATAGAAGAAAATGTCATACTTAGGCTTCTAAGTTTAAATATCTCAAATTAATACTACAAAAGATACAAACAAGATGGCTAAAATAAAAAAAGACATCGGAGGTTATTTAGGATTGTAAAGTACCTACCAAGTTCAAAGGGAAGTTTCATCATACTGTTATATGTTCTACAATACTCTATGATAGTAAATGTTAAGCTTTAAAGGGACAATAAAAGAAAAATGTGAGAGTAACAGAAATTATAATGTTAAAATAAATGTGTAGCAACTAGAAGTATGCAAAGGAGGAGAGGGAGATTAAAAAGAATGTTAGAGGAAGTTGTTAAAATGAATCTCATAGTAAATAAAATATATGAAGATTTGGTCTTTAATTGAGTCAAATGATATCGTGTGATCTATGAAGTCAACTTCACTTAGTGTGATAAGAGTTTTGTTATTGTTATCGTTGTTATTGCTATTTTTATATAATTCTTTTATAAAAATGTGAAAATAATAGAACATTTTTATGATTAAAAATAAAAATAATCTCTTTTCTTAGATCAAACAGTATTTTTTTATCTAAAGTTTTATACTTATCTTATGATTTTATCTCTTTTCATTTTTTATTATATTAATTAATTTCTTTTTTTCTTTTCTTTTTTTTTTTTACTATTTCTCTCTTATACACCCTGGTCCAATCATCTTATCCCTTATAATATGAACTTACTTTAGGTTATACAAATAAGATTGCTCTACTAAAAAATCAGAGTTAACACAGATATATTTATGAACATTTAATTTTATTTTTTATAAATAGGGAAAAGAAATAACGAGCTACAACAAACTAGCAAATAAGATAAGGCATTATAATGTGTGTTTGGGTGAGTGTTGGCAAAATTGATTTTAAATGAAATTAATTTTATAAAATTGATTTTGACGTGATGTAATTTATGTTTAAATGTTTTTATTTTAAAAACAAAATAGTAATAAGATGCAATATAAAATTTTTGATCTAATGCAAAAGTTACTCAAAATTTTTTAACTTAGAATTAATTCTAGATCCAAAATCAATTTTCCGACATAGAAATAAACATGTGAAAATTTATTTAAAATTATGTTAACTAATATTTCAACGTAATTTTGAACAATTCAACGTAAAACTAAACAAGCAATGCAACTTAAAGCATCATTTCTAATTAAAAGAGAGAGTAATGTTGGGACTCGTTTGGAATAGTCCAACTGAATGAACGAACCTAAATGACCAAGATTTACCAACCAATCAGCACATTTATTTACTTCTTTATACGTGTGGTTTATCAACCTAAATATGATGAGCATTTAATTCTGCAGTGAAAAAAAAAAAAGAATATTTTATTCCCATGAGTAAGGCCAGGGAGGGAGTGGGGTCAGCTAATAATTAAGATAGACCACCGGCTAAAAAGCCAAAACTCAATAACCATTTTTTTTTTTTTTGGTGAATAAACCAGTAGTAGCCAAGTGTATATTTGGTAGTGTAAATTATTTTTTATTTTATTTTATTTTTGTTAAATACAATGCTCTTAATTTCTAATATTATATAATTTTTTATATTTTATAAATGCTTCATACATAAATCTATTTTTAAGTATATTTTATACATCTACAAAAAAAAGTATGTTTTATACACTTATTGGTCAAAAATTAATAATTTTTAGTATGAAATTAACAAAAGTATTTTCTTTTTTATTAACAAAAGTGCTTTTATTAATCGTAAGTTTAAACTCATTATACAAAAATCTCCCTATTTATTGAACTTTAAACTACTCCCTTATATTTTATAAGTGGATTACAGTAACACTACTAGAATTTTTCGTATTACCTGTGAATTTTTCTTAAAAATCGGCAAAAAAATGCATTTTTTTACGAATTTTAGTCCACAAATAAATCCTTCGTGGATAACCCGATTAATGCAGATTTTAAAATCCGCACAAACTTTCGTGTGCATAATTTTCGAAGGAAAGTAATAGATAACCGCAAGAAATTTGGGCAAGAAAATCGACCATTTTAGAAATTTTCTGCGGATTTTAATAAATATATATACAAATAATTATTTTAAAATAATTTTACACTTACCAAAATATCTAAATTTATTTTTAAAATCTAGAAAATGTTATTTAATTTATAAAATATTAATAAAATTATTAATTATTTAATTTAATTTATGTCACCAACTTGACCTAGACACATGCATATAATGATTTCACAAATATACAGTTATAAAAAAATATATAATTAATAATGATGCAATTTAATTAATAAGACTATGGATAAAATATAGTAGAATAATAATTTCAAGAATATCCACTTATACAAATATGAGAGTATGATAATTTTATATATAAAATTATATGTACATATATTGGTTTATAAAATTCAGTTTTTAATATGGAAAAGTTAAATTTTAGTTATAGAAAATAAACGTTTCTTTTACGTTGACTAATGATATCACATTATACCAAATAGTTTGTTATTCCATGTGTAATTTTTATTGTATTTTAATTCTTTCAATCAGATTTTTAATTATGACGTTCAATTCTAATACCTTAATCTACCTCTACATGTTTTGATGTATTAATTAAGGGTGCCACTCTTTCGTCTTGTGCTACATCAGTCACTTTCTTTTGTGTAATAGAACTCACGTGACTTCATTGGATGAGTTACGAGCCCCATCTGCATATGTTTGTTTGTTGAAGCTCAGCTACGATAACCTTATTCATGGAGGCCACCAAATCCCATTTCAATCTTCTTTTCTTCCTCATTAGTCACTCCTCACAAATAAATATATTTTTTAAGTATATTTTATATACTTATTAGTCAAAAATTAATAATTTTCTCTGTGAAATTAATAAAAGTGCTTTTCCTTTTATTAACAAAAGTGCTTTTATTAATTTTAAGTTTTAACTCATTATATAAAAATTTCCTAATTTCTTGAACTTTAAACTACTCCCTTATATTTTATAAGTGGATATTACAGTAAAATATAATCTACTGCGAGAATGAGGAATGTGGTGACTGGTTGATACGAAGGGGAGAATCTTGTCTTGGTTAAAGGAAAAATTTGGAGAGGAATGAAGAGTGCTCGTTTGCTAACAATGTTGAAATTTATTTGTTAGGAACGGATAAATGGATGATAAGAGAATATATTCTTACAAAATAAGTTTATTTTAAGAATTTTTTGTGTGAGTAAAAGTGGTAGAACAAGGAGATATTCCAATACTAATTGACAAGATGCTAATGACATATTAGAGTTATCAACAAAAGATTCGTTTAGAGAATTATTACATAAGTCTAAACCACAAGTAGTTTTACTCAATCACATCTTCTCAACTTAGAAAAAATATCCTTCCCTTATTTGGTTCTCTAGCTAGAAAAGAAAAAAAAATTGTGAATCCCACATTAAAATATCTTTCTCTCTTAATTGGGATGAAAAGGGAAGCAGACTAGCATTTTAGATAGATTAAAAGGTCAAAATCACCATTAATAGTACCATATATACATATTTGTTATGTTATTTTACAAATAAACATTTTTCTTATTTTTCGTTTTCTATCCAATCAAATAAAAAAAAAGATAACGTATATTTTTCTTTCGTTTCATTTTATTTCATATTAAATAACTAAAAACTTATGTAATAAACAAAAATAACTAAAAGATTATCTCACTTCTTCTTCTCTTTCTTTCCTTTCACTTTTTCTTTTCTTTTATATTTTTTGCTTTCACTTACCTTTTGTCGACTAACGTAGTGTAAATTCATCCTAATAATGGACGTTTATAATTTTCTAATATTTAATTACCAACGCGCACAGCATGGCCTCCGCAAGGGGGTGCTGGGTGCAGACAAAATTTTATTTTGACCTATTTTTTTTGTCTTTTTGTTTTTTGATTACATCATTTATCATTTTCTCTTGCTATCATTTACTTTTTTTTCTTTCTATCTCTCCCTTTTTACGACCCAAATTCAGTCCAAAATACAGTAGACATTTTGTCCAAAATAAAAAGAGATCTCGCAGAAATCAAAAGTTGCTTGTATAATATAATTTTCGTCAATTTATTGCAAGATCTGTTTGCACTTTCCAGCATTTTCCATATTTTTACTGGGTTTTAATCAGGTTTGAGTCGCACAAAATCATCAAGGATAATAATACAAAAAATATAAAATAAATAGATAGATATATGGTAATATATATTTTATTACTTAAATCAATTATATTCCAAATTTATTTAATATATTAAATTTAAAATAAAAATTAATATTATACTTATTATCTTATAATTTATTGTTATAATTAATCTTCTTATAGTCATTGATCCGAGTAGCACTAGACTTAGATTTTGTAGATGAAAAAAATATAGTTAGGAAGAAAGACCCTACTAAAGTGGTCAAGCCAAGTTTGCAATTTTGTTAAGGAACATTGTTAGTTATTCATTTAACAATTTCATCTTTGATTCTTTATATTGGAATATTAAATAATACTTATGTTTAACTAAAATATGAATAATAAATTAATAAACATTTAAATACCCATAAAGTATAAAGAAAACACTAAAATTATTATTTACACATATATAAATTTAGAGATAAACATCTTTTTTAAACACATGAATATAAAAATAGGTATTATAAACTCAACTTATGGTCTTTAGGGGCAATCCTTAGTGGCAAGAAATATGATAAATTGGCTAATTTAGTATTTTGCTTCCATATGAATGACTCAGTGAATATATACTATTGACCTTGTTTCTTCCGTTTCGATTAATTAGATTGTTCAGTTACATATAACTTTTGTCTTATGTTATTCATGATTTTATATAAGTGTCTTGTATAATTTTTTTTTATCTATTTCTATTACATTGCTCATTTCACACTTTTTTCTTTTGAAATCTTTATTTTAATTACATAAATAATTGTAAGAATAAAATTTCTCATAATTTTTTGCCTATAACAATATTTCATATTTGTGAGGATTTATTGGTTCTAAATCAAATCCTCTTTCTTTTTATGATTAAATTTTATTTAGTACAATATATTAAACTAAATCTCATGATTCAACTATGAAAAATGTTTGTTTCACGTTATTTTGTTTCATACTTTCTTTATTTTATTTTTTACAAATGTCAGATCACTTAATAAATATAAAAAAATATATTTTTGTATAATAAAGTCATAACTTTTTAGAGTTTAGTTTTGATATATTGTAAATGTAAAAATTTTACATTGTCAATCGATTAGAAAATTGTTCTAGATATAAATTTTAATATAATTATTACAAAAGTCAATAATTTTATCATACATGATAATCCATAATTAGATTACAGTGTAAAAAACCTATATATTGTTAGTGCATTTCAAATATATTTTTTCTATAACTATGAGAGAGATACAAGGAGAAAGAGAGAGAGAGAGAGAGAGAGAGAGAGAGAGAGAAATATAATAAGATGGGTGATGTGATAGAGAAAAATAGAAAAAATAATATTATAAAAAAATCTTGTAAGAAATCATTACTCAAATAATAGAGTTTAAATTTGATATATTGTTAGTGTAAAAAAATTTATACTATCAGCCAATTAAAAATCACCTTATATATTACTTTTAAAATAATCTATGCAAAAGACAACATTTTTTAATTTTGTGATAATTCATTATTAAATGACAATGTAAAAAACCTTTACACTATAAATGAGTTCTCATTAAATCCAATATTATAAATCATATGAAAATGTTAGAAATAATCAAAGTTCTCCAATCCTAGTAGGCTTTATTGTATGGTCCCCATAGTATAGTACTTAGATGATTTTGGTTTTGATATTTTTAATTGTTCAATTTTGGTCTACACATTTTAAAAATATGCATTTTTTATCCAATCATTAAGTCGAAATCCAATTTTTAATTGAAATGCTAAGTTGGCTAATGAATATATAGTTAATGTAAATTTAGTTGTAAAGCACAGGAAAACACAAGAAAGGGTTGAATTGTGTTTTAAAACTTTTTTGTAAATCTTTTCGCAAAACCTATATTTGTCTGTTTGTAAGACAAAGTATAAAAAAAAATTTAGGAGATGACTTCAATTAAAACTCTTTTGACAAAACATTTAAGCTAGATTTACATAAAAACTTTTCAAACAAAAATATCAACACGTTAGAGAAAGGAAAGTGATAAAAACACAAGGTTTTTATACTAGTTTGTCTCACCCTAGAGACTACATCCAGTTCTTAGTATACGACCAAGTTCCACTATAACATATAACAAGTTGCAAGTATTCTTTTGCACGAGCCTCTTTAGGCTCAACCCAAATAGTGTTTCACTTGCCTCTTCAAACAAATACCCCAAGTATTTATTGAAACAAAGCCTTTTCAAGCTTCCACCAATTTTGCTTAGAAATGGTTAAAGGGTAAGATCACTGATTAAGCTTCGTTTTATCAAACGAATGTATACAATGAAGCTCTAGTTTAACACTAGGTGACCTTTTATACTTAGTACAGAAAGAGTTTCAAGATTTTTAAGAACAAGAAAACTTAAGAAGGCTAATAGCGTGCATAGAGATTCAACAATTCTAACTTCTTCCTTGTACACATCTTCACAGCTGTTTATAGAGCTTTCCAAAAGTATTCGTTGTGTTGCCTTTATAAGCTTTGTTCATTTGTTAGGTTTCATGAAGAAAGTGTTCGTTAGGGCATTAAATGCCTTTCACCAACTAGTTACACTTGCAACACCCATTCATATTAAATATAATTCATATTAATTTAGTTATTAAGTTTAAGTAGATGAAAATGAGGGCAAATTTTTTTCACTTTTATAATAGAAAATTTCCAAACTTAACAGAATTTGGAAATTGTAGTAAAAGATGAAAGATAAGACTATGTGTGTGTGTGTGTGTGTGTGTAGTAAAACTGTACATTGTGATTTGATAATACATAACAGTCATAAAATACAAAAAAACTAATAGTAAATCCCAAAGATCTTATACAGAGCAATGCCAATTTACCCTATTCCTCATACAAAAAAAGAAAAATACTATAATATAGGTCTTTAGATTCTTGCTCGCTAAAGTATCCTCTGATTCGTACTCAACATCACGAGGCATTAACGTCGTCTTCAATAATCGCGATCAATCATAAATAGAAGAAAAAAAAATAATGGAGTGAGGTGTTTTGTTCTAAAATCACTTTTACATATATGTATGAAGTCTATCATAAAACAAGGATAAAACACAGTTGACAATAAAAAGGAACCTATGGTTCATTCTAAGTTGTATCAAGCTATCCTTAACTAGGTATAGATTCATACTCTCCATTGGTGAGTAATAGTTTTCAACAAAGCCTGAGAAGTGATTGGGAATACATATACCTCATCAACATCATCACATGGTATAGTCCTCATCATTATTAAGGAAAATAACAGTCATGATATTCATTTATAAAGGTATACTCTCAAACTAATCCTGAAATGTTGAGCAGTTGTTGGGGTTATCGAGCTTGGTCAGGCGAATATCCCGACTCGAGAGCGCTACCCTAGCCATTGGAACTTTCATCACTCCATGCCTACCCCCAAGACCTCTACAAGTAGGTCCCTACCTTTCATTCGTTAGCGCACCAAACTATAGCTTCCTTAGCAAGGTGTCATGCCACTGCATGTTACTTGCTTTATATTACTCAATAATCTATCAAATCCTCACTTCTCAAATAGAGGTTTCCTTTGTCTCATTTAATTTGAGCACTAGTAACATTTTTGCCTTATATTGCAGAAATTACATGATAATAATTCAGCAATCATCCAAATTTTGATAGTATAACTACTTAACAAAATTTAGCATAATAACAATTTGGTAATCACAATTTAATTACCCACATTTTAGCATAATAATGACTTAATAATCTAAATATTATTACTAAAATTTTAGTAGAATAACTACTTAATCAATTCATTTTAATCATCTAAAATTAAGCAGCATAACAACATAATAAGTATAGTTTAATTATAAAATTGGGTAGAATAACAACTTAATAAATACATTTAATAGTCTAAATTTAAGCAGAGTAACAACTTAACAACTATAATTTAATAATCTAAATTTGAGCAGAGTAACAACTTAGCAAAATTAAAGTTGAACATCAAACATTATAACAATGTAACGATAATAGTAATAAAGCTTATGCCTAAACGAGTTTAAGGGAAAACCCCTCCTACCAATGTGTAAAATGACAATAATTTAGAACCAACCCCACTACTCCCTATTACTTCTAAGGTGGTTGATGAAGAGGAGGAAATTGTTGGTGCAAAACTTCTAAGAAGAGAACTTTACTAGTTGATGAAAACTAATAAAATTTAAGCAAAATAAGAGAGAGAAAGGAAAATTTTTAGAGAGAGAAGCTCTCTAATGTTTTGGCTAGTCAAGGATGGTGAGAAATCTGAATTTTTGAAGGCCTATTAATAGAAGGAGGGGGGTTAGGTGTCCACCAAATTGCATCATCCATGATGTCAAAAATCTAATTTTTATTTATTTTTAAATCTAATTTAGGACACCTATTCAAAAATAGGCGATGAATCACCCTTCCTAGGCTTGAGGACTTGCATAGTGAGTTGTCCCAGCTTTATCAATGTAAATTTTATCTGCAGTTAAATTAACCAGTATCGATAAAATCGACTAAACTTGAAAAATTAGCTTTTAATATCAAAATGATGTATTTAAATGTAAAACTGATCATATACATTATTTTTCATCAAAAATAAATTTTTAATAATTAATTTTAATTTTATTAATTTATTTCGAATTATATTATTTATTTTGTATTTTTAAGCTTGAAAATCAATAAATATCAAAAATTTTATGAAAATTCTAAAATTAAATATTTTACTTATAAATAAACTAAAATTATCATTTTCATCATTTCTATATGTCAAACCAATATTGGCTAGGCTTAACAGACACTTAGGGGCATTTTGTACCAAACTTTCAAAAAATTTCCAAAAAATTTTCAAAATATATTTTAATTTATATGACATGATTCCAAGCTTAAATTGACATTTTAATATTAATTGAATCTTTTTCTCATGTCAGCCCTTAATGTTCAGAAATAAAGATAATCATTTTTCAATTTTTTCGGGCTCCGGCTAGAAAAAATTATTAAAAATAATGATTAGATAGTTGTCAACATTCTACATCTAATGACAAAAAACAAGATTTTGAGAGTCCTTTTTAATTTTTCAGAATTAAATTGTCAAATATTGGAAAAATAGTTGAAAATTGAAATAGGATATTTTTGTCATTTCACAAAAACTATTTCAATAAATTTATGAAAAATTTCTAAAATTATTATTAATTATTCTAAGTATATTAATGACTTAACATAATTTTTTAAACACTTTTAACTATTTTTTATTAATTATGTTATCTGGCTTTTTAGGGACGAAACAGTCATTTTATCAATTTTCGGGCTCCGTTTCCCAAAAATTATTAAAAATCTAAACTAAGTATTGAAAGAGCAAGAGATCGCACAAGAAAAGGGGTTGAATTGTGTGTTTTAAAAACTTTTCTCCTAAAAACGAGTTTGAAAACATTTTGAGCAAAAAGGATAGGGAAGAACAACACAAAGATTTTATACTGGTTCACTCAATCCTTGAGCTACGTCCAGTCCCTTCACCCAAAAGGTATTTACTAACCTTAGGTTACACAAGTATTTTTCATGGCTTTCGTAAAATTTTAATAATTTACATTATCTGTTAGATACGAAAAACGTAAAAGGTTAAGAGAAAATATTAGTGGCAAGTCTTTAAGGAATTTCCTTAAGATTCTTACCTTATGTATAAGGTATTTAAAATACTTAAGACCTAGTGGTAGTGTATCTATAGTATGACGGGGTTAGTTACCTTGTGGAGGTAACATTAGATTGATACTTAAGGTTGAGGGACCTCTATCTAGTGCGAAAGGTTAGTGGGAAGTGTCTGGGACCTTGGGGATAGGTAGAGGGGCCATTTGCTATAGGGGCAAGGTCATTGCAAGCCTTGGGTCATGGTGAGCCACTACCCACGTGTGCCTATCCTAATGTTGTCACTAGTTTGGTTCATTAATCAATTATCGGTGTTGCCCTAATGGTTTATGACACATGCTACCTTTTGACCTATGAGGTCTTTTATTGCTGTTATACCATGTTAAGGGACACGTTTGAACTAATCACTCGAATATTAGGAAATCTTCATGGAGTCGAGTCTGTCTTATATTTCATTATAGTTAGCATGGGATTTGGTGTGCGTGTATGATTATAATTGAATTTCTTCTTGGTGTGGAATACTTTTTATATTGTTGATATTATTACTTGAATGTATTTATTATGTTTATTTTGTAATCTTACTGTTGCATGTTTGTTTGTTTATGTGTGTATCTACTATGATCATGGTGTTGCATTCACAAGAGCATATGTCAATGCCTTACCTAGAGGGGCCTTTTACATCAATTTTGCTGTGACTATAGTTAGAGGTGACCGTGGGTGAAGAGTCAATTGGGACTCTCAACATCTTTGTTTAGGGGAGGTCATTATCTCCTATGATGTTGCTAGAATTACTGTCATCACTTTCTTATAGATATGACAGTAGAATTTTTGTTCTTGATCAACACAATGTGGAATGCCAACTTTTACGCACCTCTTGAACTATCTACGACATCTTCTACTTTGAGTGTGTTACAAGGAGGACCTTGTTCTCGCAATACTTCTTTTGTTAGACCTTGAGGGCCTCGTGATAGAGCCCTTTCAATGGATTCACTTTTTACTTCTCGTCTTAAATATCCTTAGGAGTAGTGTGTAAGAGTGGCTAGCTACGGAGTGTGTTTTGTATCAGTAGTTTCCCACTCCCCGTTTTAATGTACTTTCTCTTTTGAGATGTATTTGGCAGTCATGGATGTCTTTATTTTGAGATATTTATCTTTATGGTTACTATGGTTTGTAATGCCTTCGGGCACATGACATTGTTTTTTATTTTATGCATGTTTATTCAGTATTTGATTTTGTATGATGTTTGTTAAATTATGTTTTGTTTGGTGTATAATCACTTATCTTCAAATATGAAAAATTTACACGTATTTTTGTAATAAACTAATTAATGAGTTTTATAAAAATTAAATTTACTTTTGCGATTACGTTGAGTAGTGTCATGTAGCGACAATGGGTTGTTAAAGAAATCACCGAGCATGTGGATCAACTGCGCGTGAGGTTATTTTAGCTTAATCAGTGGTCTCAAGTTCGAGCTTTAGGTATGCAACTGTGTTAAATACTCAGAGGAATAACTTTGTCACCTACAGTGGTCCTACCCGATTCGAGTAAGATTGTCTCCCATGGAGGATATCTATGGTCTCTATCAAAATAAACAAATAAAGCTTGAAAGTCCATAATAAAAAGAAAGGTATTGTTCATATTAGAAAAAACACTCACTAAGGAGTCCTAAAACCAATTAAGAACTCAAGAAACTATAGTAAGCTCTACTATGTGTCACCTAACATGATTAGGGGGAGGGGGAATCATGCCTATTTATGGAATGTGCTCTCTTCCTAACTCGTAACTGTTCTTGGCCTCTTTTAAGAGGGTGGTGTGTATTGTGTCTTTCCCACGTGTGAGAGGAAAGGGTGCTTGTTATGCCTCAGACACATGTGAGAAAGGTCTAGAAACCTTCTTGTGTAGGCCTATGGACTTGAGGCTCACAGGGCCTTACACCCTATGGTAATTGTGTAGTAGACTACATTGGTTTCAGTGGTTGATCAATCAGTAGGTGTGCGTGTGGTATTTTTAATTTATTATTACAATTTTTTATTGAAATAAATTTATTATATTTTTAATATTTTTTGATAAAAATTATTATACATTTTATTTTTACATATTTATAATTTCAAAGTTAAAATACAAATAAATTATTATCTTGAAATAAAAATAAATATAAAAAATATAAATTTAAAAAATAACACTTGAGATATTCTATAATCTAACATGACTTTTTTTTTTTGATACAATAAGGACAATGGATATAAAACCTAAGATTTCATATAAACTATTCACATCTTTCACTACTAGGCCAACCATCTAATGCGACATGTTACTAAATATATATATATATATTTACCTTATCTATATAAAAATAAGAATTGCCTATATATATATATTGTTTTTTTAAGAATATCTTAACTTTGACATTTTTTACTTTATTTTTAAATTTCTCCTTTTCCCTTTAACTTTAGTCTTTAAAATAACTTCAAAAAAAGTAAAAAATAAAAAATAATAAAACAAAATTGGACAAACAGTATGCTGTGATTTCAAGGGTCATCTTTCCTCCCACTAGAACTAGAGCGGTCACCGTCGGAACGACTTCAAACCTCACGACTCGCCGATGGCCGGAAACTGCTTGCCGTCGGTGCAGCTCACCGGCAGCGGCCGTCCGGTGCTCGAACCGAACGAAATCGAGTGCTTCCTCCTCTCCGGTGTGGACCTTCTCTGCGAAGACGACCCCAACACTTGCTTCCCCCACCTCAAATCCGGCCTTCTCATCCTCACCACGCACCATCTCCTCTGGCTCCCAGACTCCGCCTCCGGCGCCGGGCCCTCCTCCGCCTCCGCCGTCCCCCTCGCCGCCGTCTCCCACATTTTTTCCCACAAGAAGTCCCTCCGGTCCGTGTTCGCCTCGCCGCGGGTCCGGTTCCAGGTGTCGCTGTCGCCGGAGGGCAGGGTCGCGGCGTTGGGATCGCGATCGGTGGTGGTTACGGCGGTGGTGAGGGGGAAGGGAGACTGCGACGCGTTTCTGACCAAGTTTTGGGAGAATTGGCGCGCCAGGGCGTGGGAGGAGGCGGGGAGTGGGTCGAGTTCAGGTTCGAATGTAGTGGCGGCAGCGGTGGCGGCAACAGCGACGTCGTTGAGCGGGATTTATTCGAGTGACGGGACGGTGAGGATGGTGGGAGTGTCGGGGATATTGAGGAAGGAGCAGGAAATGTGGGAGAGTACTGATAGGAGCTTGCAGGAGGCTTTTCAGGATTTGAATGCTCTCATGGTATGCTAATGTGTTTGCCAAAATGTTTTTTTTTTTTTTTTGGTAATGAGAGAGATCCAAAGTACTTTTACTCTAAGAGTAATAATTTTTTTCTTTTTCATTTGTGCATTGGAATTTGCAAATTTACTTTGAAATTCGCAAAAGTATTTTTGCAACTTTAATCCAAACATAGCCTGAATGCAACAAATTGTCCCCGTTGATTTTGGGGAGTATTTTTGGGATCCTACTCCTTTAATGGGAGAAATTCAATTAGATGGTAAAGTGAGTAATTTCAATCATTGATAAAAAAATCAACCGTTAATATTAGGTGTACATGCATAACCAATTATAAATGTGCTGGAATATCAGCTGTTAATTTACTCTCTAAAGTGAATTGCTCACTTTAGAGGAGCCAACTTTAGAGGACTGGGTTTCATTTTTTAAATGCTTGTATAGGACAAAAGTGAGACAGAGAGATAATTATGTATGATGTCAATTATTTCATGTTCAAATAATGTAACTGGTCTGTTTATTTGTGTCTGCATTGATTGTTGAAAATACATTTTGATAGATGATTTTTTGCTTGTTGGAGCAAATGAGGGTTGTTTTGTGTTTTAGCAATGGTATTTGGGAGGGATGACTCTCATGAAAAGTGTTATGAGGAGATAATTATATATGATGTCAATTATTTCATGTTCAACTAATGTAACTGGTTTGTTATAGATAATTTTTTGCTTATTGGACCAACTGGGGGTTGTTTTGAGTTTTAGCAATGGTATTGGGAGGAATAACTTTTGTGAAAAGTGTTGCTAATGACTTTTTAACTCATTAGGAGAGGATGGATGTATGAGTGAGGAGATAAAAAATTATTCCAAGAGAGAGAAATTTTATACTTTCGTCTGTATCATGAAAACTGTTTCGTATCAATCATCTGCTTTGAGCTTTTGGTGGAAAGAGGATAATATAGATGGGTTGAATTCAATTGAATTCTGTTTCCCAGAAAATGTAGTTGGTTTGTAGTTGAGGGAGCTGTAACCTGTAATTATGGCTTGAACCACTTGATAGGATTTTGTTCAGAATTCACGAGGGCATCACTTTTCAAATCTTTATGCTTATCATGACTTGCTTGGGCTGTGAGCTATGAGGAGATGTTGGGTGGTTGTTGGCTGTAATGTTTTCAGATACAAGCTGCATTTTCATCATGCCGGCAAAGGTTTTCTAAACCATATTATCCCTGCAACCTAATCATGCAGATTTCTGAATTCTAAAATTTTACTTTATTTGTCCTTGGCAGTGTTAATTTATTTATATGGAGTAGTTTGCAGAAAATGTGTTTCCTTCTCTTTTTAGGCTTCATTAATAAAAAAGGAAACATCACTCAATTTGATTGATGTGGGACTACTAAGGCAAATGATCGATGATCCAACAAATGTCATAATTTTTATGCTAATTTTATAGGTGAACTTGTGAGCTGAACTTTACCTATATGCTGTGCAAACAGACATTAATTCATGGTTTCTCCTACTTGATTGTGATAATTGTAGTTAGATCAAAAAGTATTTTTGTACTGAAATTCTTTAGCTGGTTTTGTTTTTAGTTTGTATCAAGCTAAAGGTGCTTATGTTTTGGGATGATGTTGGATTTGCAGAGCAAGGCTAAAGAGATGGTGGTGCTAGCAGAGAAAATGAGGCTAAAACTTTTGTCTGGCTCAAATTCTCAAACCAATGCAACTAATGATGAGGAGATGGGTTCAAAGGAAGAGATGCAAGATTGGTTATTGAGTGTTGGTATTATATCCCCTGTTACCAAAGAGTCTGCGGGTGCTTTGTATCATCAACAGCTTTCTCGTCAGGTTGTCTTGTCACTCCTCCTCAATCATGCATTATTTTCTTAGTAATCTAAGGATCATGCAAATTGTAAGACATGTTTCAAGAAAGATATTATTATTGGTCTTTTTTCCTTAACATTTAAAAGAATGATTTGATCTAAACAGTTTACAGTTGAAGATTTTTATCATGGAGCCTTTTATTCCTGCTATTTTTATTGGGGGGATTCTCATGACTTATGTTGTTCAGTAATTGAATAAAAATACCAGTTCCAAAGCTTGTGAGGACATTTAAGTTTTGCTAGTATCACAGGAATAACAAGGCACTCATACATAAAATATGTTGAACCATATGTTGAAGATGAATTTTCATTGTCTTTGGTGATGACAATGGAAGATTGACATGGGGGCAGTATCAATCAAGGGTAGCTGGTGTTGGGGAAGAATACTAGAAACCAAGCCAAAAGGGATAACATGAGCAAAGTCAGCTGAAGATTAGAATATCATGGATTAATTGAAAAACAGAGGTATTCTTCGTGTACCTAAAGCTATGGTTTAAATCATGATGCATGCAAAAGATTGTCAGACAGTGTATCTGTTTCTCACAATTGTGGTCTTTTGATTCAATTGTTGTGCAAGAAGAACCTTGAAAAAGCTCTCCCATTCTGTCGCTCATTCCTGGGGGTATGAGTTGTTGGTTTTGATATTTTGCTAACATCTTCAGGCTTTGTGCACATAATATATCATTTTAAATGTTTTTCTTTCTTGTATAAAAGTAATAAGAAAAAGAATGGCCTGTTTTTTTTTTATGTTATGGAGTTAATTGATGGTCATTTGACTAATTGCCTTTTGTTAGTTTGCTATTTGTTTAAAATAATCTAATCTTTCACTGCTAATACTTAGTTGGCAGATTTTGTTAAAGTTCCACTTGAGAGAGCTGGTGGAATTATCAATCTTATTGATATATATTGTCTCTTCAATCGTGCTCGTGGCACAGGTTTCAATACTATCTTCTGTGTTCCCGTAGATATGATTTTCTTTCAAGTAGTAGATATTTTTAATTAATGCTTTCCTTGTTTTGATTGTATAATAAACAGAATTGATCTCACCTGATGATTTGTTGCAAGCATGTTCTCTGTGGGAGAAGTTTGATGTGTATGTATGACATTATCTTCTATTTAAATTACTTCTGTTACTGTGTTTCGGTAAATTATGGTCATAGTATAGACTTGGTGAGTAGGTGACTTCGATTCATGCTCCATTGGATTCATGGTTATTAATGATTTTACAATTTGAATCCCTCTGAACTATTCAGATCGCACATGAAATTGTAATCAGAGTGAAATTGGTGTAAAATCGCTATTTAAGTCGTAAAATTGCAAAAATTGTGTGATTTTACGATTTCTCGAAACTGACCCGGCTTCGTTTTCAACCCAGTTTTAAAGTTAGTGACCCGGTTTTGTTTTTGACCCACTTTTAAAGTTAGTGATGTTCAAAGCTGCTGCTTCAAATGCTAACCCTAATTGAAGGACGAAGCTGCTGCTTCTGCTTCTTAACAAACCCTAACCACTGTTATTCTCCTTGTCTGAGTCAGCCACTACCCACCATTGCTGTTAGAAGTTCTATTTTCTGCACCAGCCACCATTTTTTCTCTGTACTGTTCTTTGCTTGAATTTCTTCTCTGTTTGGCGCTGTTGACAGGTTTGGGTTTTTTGGCTTTTGCTGTTCTTGTTTGAACCCACCCTCTCTTCTTACACTCTTCTCGTTCCAACCCACACCCACCTTTTATTATGTTACCTTGGTCACAGGCTCACAGTTCTGAACTAAAGTGGGGATGGATTATGGGTTATGACTTATGAATATTATGCATGACATTTATGGAATATAGATTATGAATATGGGTTATACTAATATGTCAAAGGAAGATATGCATATTAGCATATGTATATGTCTATACGAATTTTGTAAAATCTTACAATTTGATTTATGATTTTACGATTTGTACCCCACTTTCCTTATTTTAGGTAAAATCCTGATTTTAACTACCTTGTTGGGATTCTACCGTGTTTAATACTTTAATGCAATCCCCTTTTTGGTTTGTTGTATTTCTGTGCATTGATTATGTTATTCAATTGTTTCAGCCCAGTGGTTCTGCGAAAGTTTGATAGTGGAGTCATGGTAATACAAACCAAGTCCCAAAGTGATAAGGAGGTAGGTTCATTTTATCTTTTCTTCTGTGGTCGTTTTTATTTTTATTTTTGGTTTTATGATTGTTATTTACCTGGGAAAATTATCCTTGTATTAATTGTGAAATTGTGGGATCAGGTTTGTGGATTGTTGTAGAATAGCTTGTATTTATAGTTTTATACTACCTGTGTTTGTCTAATGAGCCGTGAGCTCTGAGCTTTTTAGACTTTTACTTAGATTCTTCCCTGTTCCCAGACAGTGTTATAGGTCAGGGTGGGTCCCACAAATGAGTTTGGGCCTTCCGTCTCCTGGGCCATCTAGGACTGAGGTAAAGAGCATAGTTGTATGAACCACAGCAGCCTGGCTTGAAAACTGGAGATTTATCAGCAGATTCAAAACTCAGAGGTTGATCCATATAAACTTTGTCAAGTAATCAAGTTCTTTATTAAAAAGGTGTTATTCACATCCTGTTGCTTGATTGGCTCTGATAGGTTAAATCTACTGATGAAACAGGATGTTGTTTGGGGATAGAGATTGGAGAGGTGGAAGAAGTGGTAGACAGTGAAAGCAGAAAAAGATGAAGTGGGAGTATTAGGAAATGAAAGAATAGGTGGAGATGCTGAAACAGGGAGAAAGGGGAAGGACATAGAATGGGGAATTGTCAGACTTAAATGAAACATGGAAGAGGATATCCTTAGAGATATAAAGCCTACCATCTTGAGATAAACGCTTGTATCCCTTATGGGTGGAAGAGTTACCTAAGTACACTCAGTGAACCTAAAGTCAAGCTTGTGACTGTTATAGTGACCTAAGGAATTTATAGTCAGACAGCCTAGTCTAAGGGTCTTCATTATTAAGAGAGGTTGTTGAGGTCTGTTAATAAGACAGGACAAATGGTAGTAAGGAAGGCATGTTCCTAATAAATGAAGTGTAAAGATGCTTGAGCAAGAAGCGTTAGAGTTTCTACAATATGTCATTGTTCATGTTCAACAGTCCCATTTTGATATTGTGTATTGGGGCAAATGACTCTATGATATGGGTAATTCCGAAATTGGCCAGACTTAAGATAAAGGATGAAGCAACCCATCGCCATCACAGTGGACAGATTTGATTTTGGTGTTTAGTAGCAACTCTACAATAGATTTCAACTAATAAAAGATAACAGTCCTCAGATTTGGAACGAAGTACATAATCCAACTTTAGTGTGTGCATGCATCAGTGAAAGTTACGTGGTCTGAGATGCCACCAGATGATAACATAGGAGCTAGTCCCCCAGATCAGTAAATATAAGTTAAAAAAGGGTAAATGGCAAACAATCATGACATGGAAGGCAACTGATAAGCCTTCTCCAAACAGCATGCTGACTGGAAGTCAATGACTATTTTATTTATGAATGAAATATTAAGTGTTGGGTACAATTTTAACAGCATTTGAATTGGATAGGAATGGGGGCAAAATATTCCTTTTAACTTTTAAGGATTGGGTAATCCTCTCCCCTTTAGTTAGCTTTTGAGGTTGAATTAAGTCTGATTCATTTCTTGTATGGTATTAAAGCCTATTTGGTCTTGAAGTTGGGTTGATGTCCAATGCTGCAAGCTTCACATTCTAGATGTCCAGTGCTGGTAGTGAGGGAGTGTGCTAAATGTTCCACATTGACGAAGAATATGGCTAAACTACTCCTTATAAGCCTTGGGCAATCCTCTCATCTAGAGTTAGCTTTTGGGGTTTAGTTAGTCCTAGTCCATTTCTAATAGGCAGCTTAGTCTACAGTGCCAAATTAAGCAGAGATTTTGAAGAGATAGCAGAAACCATAAAAAGAGGAGTTAATCTAGTTGCATCCAATCCTGGTAGTCATTAGTTACTTTGCCACTCCACCATCTGTGAGAAACCGATTTGGAATCTTGGGGTTAACTACAAATCTGTGTATTCAATGACTTTCTGTTACTCTTTAGCTGCCTGCTTCCACGTGAGGAAAATTTTCTCTTCTAGGTGCACATATACAGAGTGTGAAAATGTCATAGGCACATTTGCTGGCATTGGAGCATGAGCAGAGGAAGATTGAAGATGAGGATCACCTGATGACTGAAAGTTTGAAAGGGATTTGTAGGTGAGGCTATACTAGGGTTGAAAATCAGGCTCTAGATACCATACTAGGGTTGAAAATCAGCCAAGATGCCACGCTGTTGCAGATGCATCAAATCTTGAAGGTTATTTTTTTGATGACGTGTACGATGACGCTCTTCTCTGTGCCCATGTCCAGGATTGTTGGAGGCACGTCCCTTCCGTGCATTAGCCGCTGAAGCTGATTAGAAATGCCCTCCACCATGTCTGATGGTGTATTGACCTTTGCAAGCCTCCACTCAATTTGAACAAATTGTTCTTCCACTTCACTCGTCATCACCTGCAATCGTGTTTCTGTGCCCATGGGTGGAAAGATTCTGGTATAGTGGCCATGGACAGCAAGCTTTGATACCACTAATATTGAATTTAGGTGGGAAAGAGAAAGCAACAGAAAGAAAGATAAAGAAAGAGGGGAAAAGAGAAGAATAACAGCTCAAAGTGGATGGAGAGAGAGAGAGAGAGAAGAGAAACAAAGATCAGAGAAACTGTGCACTGCTGCACTTCTTGATTATCATTTCAGTCTGTCTAAAATGTACAACAGCCATGATTTATTTATAGGCAGCTACCCACCTGCTTACAGTTATAAAAACCTAACTAACAATAGCGGCATAAATAACAAACTAACATTCTTATTTATATTTACATAAGTTTATCCTTATTTCTTAATAAGTTACCAGATTTCTATCAAAATGCTTTGACGCATCTTTGATTTCGGTTGCCTTAAGGGTTTTGTTTTGCTTGTATGTTTGGAAATATGGTTGCCTTTTTTATAAAGTAAAAAGAAATGGCATGAGAGGATGAAATAGCTAGTTCCTCTTGCATAAATTTGGTTATTTGCTGTTCATATCTCTTTGGTTGGATCAGTGGATCAGCAATTCAACCAGTAATCCAGTGATCTGGCCTTTTGACTAGTTTGATCAATGGTCTAGGTTGTGCAAAGCAGTAAAGCACTTTAGCTCTTTCCAATTGCTTATGCATATAGTAATTCAACTATTGTTATTTTACCAAACATTTCATCATGTTATTTGAGTTCCAAAGTTGAACTTTGGATATCCCATTCCTAGTTGACTTGAGTTTCCTTTTATCTGTAATGGACTATACAATGCTGCAAAATTATATTGATTTCTATTATCTGATTCTTCCATCTGCCATATAAATTTCTTTGGGTATGATGTGCTTATAATTTACCTCTAATAGGTTGCTATGTGGACATGAGATTATATTTTAGATTGATGGTTTCAATCTTCTAAACTGTGTTTTTTATATTGGATAAGATGGGAATTTTATTTTATTTTATTCTTTTAGGTTGTCAGTCTTCATTAACGTTTGTTTCATTTTGACATCAACTTCTACTCATGTTGAAATGGAAGGATGTCAAATTCGACTAGAGTGAGTAACTGCTGTTTGGTGTAGGTTTTTGCTAAAATCAAGATGCTTGTTATGAAACCTGATGCTCTTCGAGCTGGGATAAGTGCTAGTGATGCTGCAAGGACACTAGGGGTTGCCCCAGCAATGGCAAAGGAGCATCTCTTGTCTGCTGAGAGCAAGGGTATGCTTACTAGATCACTTTCTTCAATGCTTTTTTAGCTACATAACCGACTTCTGATTTTTGTGGAATCTTTCCCAGGTTTACTTTGCAGAGATGTAAGCCCTGATGGATTTCGCTTTTATATTAACTTGTTCCCTGAAATTGATCGAGATGATATGTATTTGTAAGTAAACTTTCTATACTTAATCTGTAGTTTTGACTTATTTATATTCCAGTCAAATCTGTCCTCCCTTGAACTAAAATTTATATGTACTAAGGCTACATTATTTGATGCTTGTTCAGTATTCCTTGACCACTTGTCCTTACTGTTTTGTGTTATCCTTCTGATGCTCTGCTTATCTTTTCAAATTATACTTGAGACAATCATGGAATTCCTTCACCTAAAAAATCCTTTTTGTGGTTTCAGTGTTTCAAGATTAGAAAAATTATCTTTAGGTAATATGCTAAAATAACTAAATAAGTCTTCCTACTTGAAATATATAGGTGGAGTATTTTTTTTATTATTTGAAAATTGATGTTTCATCTTTGACATTAATATCACTGGCCTTGAAGTCCTGCTTTCTGCTTTGTAGCTTCTCAAGAATTATTAATTGCTATCCCTGTTCCTAGATCTCATTGGTTTCTAGTATAACATGTTTCAACTTTCAATGATAGAATATGATTTTGTTCATTGATTGATTTCATTAATATAAGTTGTTTATTTGAAAAGTGTACTGCCATTTATGCAGAATGAAAGATCAGAGAATTTATGCCTCGTGGGTACAGGCTAACCATACTCATGCTTAGAGTCCCAAGCTTATTCAATTCAAGGTATGCATAAATTTTAGCTTGGTAAGATGATGATGAACAGGAGGGGAAAAAAATGTACAGACACACAGATTTAGTGTGCTTCAATCAATGTGAGATTTTCATTGTAGAGGACATTTAACATAATCATTTGTAGAAGGATTATAATACTTGAAAAGATCTCAATGCAAAACTTATATACATCATGTCACATCATTCCAAAAGCTATTGTTACTCTAAGGCCTAGCTCTCTGTGCATGATACATCATGACCGTGATATCGAGGATTGCTCTCGTATTCAACCTTTTTTTTTTAAGATACCGATACTCAATGTGAGTTCTTAATCATTTATTATTTGTTAATTATATTTAATGAGTCTTAAACTGTTCACGCTAGAGAACACACTTGTTGGAGACTCTTAAAGCTCAGTGTGAACTCAAGAATCTCCGGTGAGCTCTACATGACTTGGCATGACCTGGCCTAGTCATGCCTATTTAACATGTGTCCTCTAACAGTTTCCGCCTTTTCTAGGGGGTTGGTGTGAATAGTGCCTTAGTCACTTGCGAGGGGAGGGTGGTGCTAATGGTGCCTTAGTCATGTGTAAGAATGATCTAGAATTTCATACTGGACTTGAGGGCCCGAGGCCCATTGACTATGGGATTTTAGGGCCTCTCAACTGTTAATGGGATGAGGTTAGTTGGTCACAGCAAATGGTCGGTCCAATGGATGTAGATCGTCCATTCGTGATCAGGATCTTGGTTGTATAGTCCACAATTCCTCAAGCATAAGCTTGAAAGGCATTGCGATTTACTTAGTTGGATAGTCTACAACTCAAGCGCTAAACCTGGAAGGTGTAGGTGATTTACTCGGCTAGATGGTATATCTTGACAAAGCTAATAACCAAATCATTTATTACTTGTTAATTATATTTAATAGTCTTAAAACATTTTTAACGAAGTTAATAACCAAAAAGTATTTGATAACTCATGCAGGTTTGGTACCCTTATAATTTAAAAAATTCTACAAGTGCTTCAGGTTTTTATGTTAAAAGACGTGTCTAAAGTAGCCTGCCATAAGGTGACCAGAGGGAGGAGTCAGGACCATTTTTTTATTTATTATAAAGATAATAATAGAAGGAATGTAGACTGTTTTTGATATGCTTTTGCATGGGGAATACGATGACGCTAGGCTGTATAAGGAGAACTGCTAAATATTACGAAAAAAATTGAAAAAAATTGATACGAATCAATGTGGATTGATATTATTGGTTAAATAATTTAAAAAACAAAAAATTAGGATATTTGACAGAAATCAGTTACAGTTTTCAAAGATCACGCACGGTGATAACATGGTGTTGAGGAGCAATCTTACAATGCATGGAAAGGAAAAGAACCAACTATTGCACAGAATATAAAATTGCACGGAACCATGAGACAAATTCTTGCGAATTCGTTCGACACTTGAGAAGGGCAAAGCTGTAGGATCATCATTAAGGGTTTAAAAAGAATTTGATGCCATCCAAAATAAAAGAAAGCGTTTTACTCATTGTTTTAGTTAAGATCAGCATTCAAGCGCAAATTAGAAGTATGTCATTACTAAACTTCGGTGCAATGTTGTGCACTTTTTGGTGCTATTTTTCAGTGAAAAACAAGGGTAACAGTTCTTTAATGAAAATATAACACATTTAATAACTGTTATGCGTGTGTTTTTATTGGAAAATTTTACAAGTATTTATAGAATAATTTTTAAGTTTTGTCGTTCTGGAAAGAGAAGTACAAAAGTCAATTAGCAAAAATTTACAAAACTGAAAATTAAATGACCCAAATTCCCAAATAAGTTAGGATAAATTACATTTTAATTCCTTAGATGGTTTTATATGATTAAACTTGCTTTCACTTTATATATACATACATATACATATACGTATACATATATATATATATATATGTATATATGTATATATATATGTATATATCTATATCTATATATCAGCATATCAAGTGAGAGGAGTGTGTTATTGTGAGAGGTGAGAGGCTTAAATAACTACCCTTAGATTAAAATAAACGCTCTAGATTTTTAATTTCTTTTGAAATTGCATATACCTTCGCTTTTTTCAAGTCCATGTGCACACGTTTTGATTTCTATCACCTGCTTTCAAGCCTCCTAGGTTTCCTATCAACACGCCACACTCTTCCTCTCCCACACCCCTCTTTTACTCTCCAAAACTGCCATGTTAAGAGATAATTAATTACTAGCTCCCATCTCTTGGCTATTGTGGCATCAGAAGTGTGATTTGTGGGCTTGAGAAGCGATACATACATATTGGTGGTTGCTATTCACACCCCAATTTTTTCCCTTTTCACCCCAAGCTTTGTTTGTTAATTTTTTTTTTCTCAAAAATACCCCTTAAAGGAAATGCCTTTTCATTGTGTATTGTGCACAATGGAAACGCGTTTTCATTGTATTGGGGGGTGTGCCCTCCATACATAATGAAAATGTGTTTCCATTATGCACAACATACAGCAAAAAATGCATTTCCATTGTGTTGGAGGGTGCACCCTCCCAACACAACGAAAACATGTTTCTGTTGTGTATTTGGGATATATACATAACGAAAATATGTTTTCGTTGTGTATTTCGGATTCATACACAATAGAAACACGTTTTCGTTGTGTATTTCAAAATTATTTGTCTATATTTTCAAAATTCAATTTTTTTGACGCACAACTTTTAGTCATTCACTGACACATGAGTAGGGCACTCGTTTGAATCAATGCAATTGAGACCCTTAATTTCCTATGTGTAATCTCGACTGTTATTTTTTCTGACGCATAAGACAGTGCTTTTAATTAGTGACTGACGTGTGAACAATGCACACATTTAAATCAGTGCAATCTGGATCGTTGATTTACTGTGTGCAATTTGGACCGTTTCTTTTTCTAACACATGGGACAAAGCTTTTAATGATTCACTGACGCATGAATAGGGCAAGCGTTTGAATAGGTGAGATTTGGACCTTTGATTTAGTCGATGCAATCTTGACTTATTTTGTGACGCATAGGATACAACTTTTAATGATTCACTTATGGATGAATAGTATTTGCACTAGTATAAGAGAGATGTGCTTTGAAGCACCACATTGCCTTCCTTCACATTCACAATTTTCTATCTCTTTATGTTTTCAACCATCTTCATTCTATATTTTTTCTTTTCCTTAGAAGATGGACAAATTCCTTCTATTGTAGAGTACAATGGTCATATGACAACAACATTTGAAAGGGTCTTGTTTCAATGTCTTCATGGTCCAAAATTTCCTAGGGCTAGTGAGAACATGGCGGTTACTGCTCTTAGGAAAAAAAATTCATGATGAAATCGGAGGTTCCAGAAAATTATTTAATATTCATTACCGACAACCTATATCTTTCGGGAATGGCTGTGTTCAATACGAGTCTACGGAGATTAAACATGATAAGGATGTGGCAAAGATGTTATCTAGCTTTGCCCGATTTCCTACACTTGCATCAATTGAGTTATATGTTGTATTAGGCAGATCTTTAGGCAGATCTTTCGAAGAGATCCTGGCTCGTATGCGTCAACCACGATTCACTGAAGAGATCAGCGTGTACTTGCATGAAATAGAGGCGACAACTAGCTCCAATGACCATACAACCATTAGTTTGATTGACTTTGTTTAATGTTTTTTATTTGAATCGCATTTATGTAGAAGTACTTTTATTTTATCGAATAATGTTATTTACGTTGTATTTGTTTGTTTTTATTTGTATCGCGTGCTTTAATTGTAACAACGTAAAAGTGATACTAACAACGCAATAAGTCTAACATATATAAAATTCAAAATGTCTATAAAATCAAAAAATATATACAATAGGATCCATACATACAAAATAAAATACTAAATAAAAAAGATCTAATAATAAAAAACATAAATAAAAAGTAATCATCACAGGTGGTTGTCTTCCTTCACGTCCTCCTCTAATAGGTGCACCCGAATGTCATGTTTGCCTGTGCAATTGTCAATGTCTCCCTTAGGAGGGCACCAAAATTGGTGCCATCAAGTGCCTCCCTTAGGTGTACCTATGATTCAGGTTTTGAGCAAGGCTCTCAAACACTGCCTATAAAGAAAGAATGCAAACAATTATTAATGAAGGTTTCTGTTGAAATCAGAATTGAATATCCCATTTTTATTGTAATAATTATGATTTATAGGCATGTAATCTCTGATTTAGAGGAAACAATATATTCTCTATTTATGTATAATCAATATAATAAGCTTATATAAACATACATCTGTTGTGTATTCAGACACATGGTTTCAGTTCAAACATTTCTTTGTTTTCTCCTCTTTAACATGGTATCCAAAGCCTGACAGAGGCATCTCAACATACAGAATCGTGTTTTGTCCGGTGGACCCATTGTCCCCAGTGATATTGAGTGAATTCGTGTGTTTGAATTACACCATAGAGCTAGGTTTATATAGGCTTATTACAATAAATGCATATACTTAAAGGAGATTTTGTTCCTCTAAATCAGATATGGGTTTCCTATAAACTAAATATGAGTTGCCTATAAACCGCTATATAATAAATACAAAATATATGATTTTGATTTTCAACAGTTTCATTGTCATTAGAAAAAACACAGGAAAAAGATATGGATAATTACTTCACATAAATGAGAGTTGCTAAATGAAGACTTATCTTGGCTACCTCCACGTTGGCCAAACTGCGGCACAAGAACTCGTGGAGGGCCTCATTGAATATCTCCCTCTTGTGGTAGAATGAGGTATGGATGGGAAACGCGATGGAACCACTTTAGATAGCCATCCATGTAGGTCCATGAGCTGCATGCAACACATGTAGTCCTTTGTCTACCACGTGAGCCTGCTAGTCCTCCTAATCATCAAACTACCTAGTATGCGACATATATTCAATAGGTGGGGGGCGAGGGATCCCCTGGACATAGCCAAATTGCCTGGATACCTTCTTCGACAAATAGGTGCGCTTATTAATAAAAATGTAATTACTAAAAGAAGATCACCTACAACGACTAGATAACTCTGTGTGCATCATATGGCACCTAGATGACATCATTTAACTGTAGTTGCTCTAGTGCCTCCCTGGTTCCTAATGCAAAACCCTTACCCTTGGTGACCTTCCACCTACAAAGACGAGGAAGTTGCTTAGAATAACCGACAGCCGGCTCATGAGGGGTGATAGTGGGAAGTGCTCGTAGATCCACACTTGTAAAATAATTAATAAATTAAATTACATAAACAAAATAAACACAAACAAATATCTAAAGAAAATACAAAATTGTACCATCGGTAGGCATATGTATCCTCCAAACTGCGTCGTAAATCAAAGGCTAGCAATACTAAGATAGTCATAGAGGTATGCCAATGCAACAGAACCCTAGGACTACTCGCCATAGGACTGAAGCTCATGGAAGAAGTCCAGGTGGTAGACATGCACATGTGTCGAGCTCTTATCGACAAATATTGTGCTGTTGATAAGATGTAACAAATAAGCTTTGGCAACAAATATGATCTCCTTGGCTGCGACGCATAGCTCGTATATATCCTTTAGCCACTGCAAAGTCATGCAAGTTTCTTTCCTGGTCACAATCCATGCATCATGCTGTGTAACACCTAGCTTGTTTATCAGCAACCTTACGGCATCCTCACGAGTAACATAGGGATATTGGCAGACTTTGCCTGTAATAGGCAAGTGCAGGAAAGATGACACATCATTTAAGGTGATGGTCATCTCCCCTACTAGTAGGTGGAAGGAACCAGTGTCCTTATGCCACCACTCAACAAAGACATATATCATGCCTTTGTTTGTAGTAGTATACTGTGCCTATGCAAGAGGGTGAGCCTTGACCTCTCCATGATGACTGCAACCTATAGGTGCGTGGGCATCAATAAGACCATACCGCTATGGTTGATCAGCTTGAGCTCAGGGTGGGGCTCTTAGAGCCATGTGTTTAGCAACATGGTCCTTAAAGGACCTAAGCACAAACAAGTCTACAAGACCTCCTCCAAATGGAGTTCCAACAATGTAATCTGCCAGAGCAGCCTGAGATACCTCTGCCTCTGTCTTAGGTACATAAGCATGTATCTCTTCCTCCTCCTACTGCTATGTGTGTAGCCTCTTTAGCTCGACGTGTAGATGCAGTTGGTCGTGGATGCCTAGATGTGTCAGGCGCATCATCTGGTTCGAGGTGTCCTTGAGAATAATAAGGTTGTCCACGATATCTCATACGGGGCATGATGAACCTGAAACAGTAATAAAAATTCAACAATTAGATAATAATTAATAATAAAATATAATCATAATTATTAATTTGAAATTATACATAATTACAAAATTTTACAAGATCAAGAACCTAATTACCAAAATTTTGCAATATTATGGATGTAATTACAAATTTTTTAAATTTAATTAATAATAACCAAATAAAATAATAATAACAAATTTTATTTGTTTATTAAATAAACAATTATAAATTTTTCTCTATGTAACAACAAAAAAAATTAACAATTATAAATAATATCATAATAATAAAAATTAATCATTATAGAAATGTTACAATAAAATATTAGTTAAAATTAATTCAAATAAATAACTAAAAGACAAAAAATAATTAAAAAATTACATAATACATAACAAAAGTAGGATTTTGTTATGTATCTGGGTCAGATCACAACGAAATCGCGATTTCGTTGTGTATCCAACCTAAATACAAAACAGAATCAATTCCATTTTGTATCTAAGCGATTCTGTTTTGTATTTGGGTTGGATACACAACGGAATCGTGATTCCATTGTGTATTCAACCTAGATACTTAATAGAATCGCATTTTTGTTGTTCTGATTCCATTGAATCGAATAGTCACATAAAAAAAAGGAAAGCTTGAGCTAACCTGAGAGATAAGTGATGGCAAAGACTGGGGGTGAATGGAATAGGGAAGAGGTGCTAGTTAGGGGGGTGGGGGGTGAAAATTGAGAATGAGAAGTGAAGAAGGAAGGGGGTAAATAGTTTTAAATGTAGGAGGGACAAAAAGTCTTTTTATATCTAAGGTTGGGGTGAAAAAAGTAAAATAAAATAAAATGTGGGAATACCATAAGCCATACATATTGTTTAATATGACAATATTTGTGGTCCAATGCTATGTCCTGTAGTGTAATATGATATTGATTAGATATATACTATATTGAATTTCTATTGAATGAATGATCCCGATCCAATTTTATTAGCTTTATACGAACTTTACCTCTCTGCATTCTTCAACCAAAAGAAGGAAAATGATTACATTATAGTACACCCTGTCAGCATATCAAATAACTAAACTTTATTTGGTGTTTGAAGTCGGGAAAAGGGGGAGTTCAATGTTGGACTCACTGAGTTTGGTGATGGAAGAAGATTATTATTTTGGAGGGAGAAAGAGAAGGAGCGAAAGGCCTAAATGATGGGAAGAGAAATCAGAATGCGCGTGTGCTTGAAAAAAGGGAAGGTATATGTAGTTTAAAAAGAAATTAAATCTAAACCAATTATTTTAATCCAAGGGTAGTTATTTAAGCCTCTTATCTCTCATAATAACACTAAGATTCCTTATGATTTATTATTTTATTATTAAACCTCTTATAAGAGGTTTAATAATTTAAAGAAGTATAGGAAATAAGTTGAGAAGGTGTAACATTACAAAGAAGAAAAGCATACGTAATTTACCCAACAAAGTAGCAATCAAATCACCTTGTCACTGAAACAAGTTAGGCTTAATCGATAAATTGGGTCAGCCCACAACTGAGAAGGCTAAAATCTCTATGCATTCGAAATCAGTTAAAACTTGAAATCCAAAATCAATAAGGAATCATTATTATTTGAGTAAATCACACTTTTTTACTTTGAGAGACGTTATTATTATATCGCCTTTTCTTCTTATATTGAAATATATAGTTTAGTCTATTTAACTTAACACCGTTAAAGAATGTCTTTGAGTAAATTACACTCTTCTTCTCTGAGCAATGCGTGTATTGCACCATTCTCCTCCCTGGAAGCATTGTGTTCAACAACTCAAGTAATTTAGTGAAACTTTTATCAGTCCACCCATTTCTTTCCTTGACATTCACCAATCTTAACACTGCTGACAATTGTGTAAATTTAGTGCAACCTAGATATAAAGGCGTATTTGCATCACTGCACAAAGTGTCATACACATATGCTCGCTAAAAAGACTCTGGTCCAATATCATTGATCATGTCCTCTAGTTAATCATCCATAGGTATATCAACTTGCTCTATTTAGGACACACTCGACATGTCTGACAATTCAACATGCCATATCCATATTGTATAACTCTTGCAAAAACCATCACAAAGAAGATGCTTCCGTATTTGCTCAAGTTGTAGTCATCTCTCATTTAAACAATTAATACAAGGACAATAGAAGAACCCACCACTATCAAAAGGATGCTTTTTAGCAAATTGGATAAACTCTTTCACTACATTCTCATACTCATTAATTGTGCGTCTAGAATTAATCCAACTATGATCTGTAACTTCCTTCTGTGATCCACAAAACATATCTTAATGCGTGCAAATCTCACTTTTTTATACAAGGTGTAGCCCTATCCCATTTAGAAAGACATTTTTTTACACTTGATTAATACGTACAGGTTTAGTATATCTTAAATTTGACAAAATTTTGATAGCATTTTGCATTGGTCTTCAAGTACACAAAATGAAAGTGGTGACATCAAATTCACCACAATCAAGTATGCACTTGGAGACACAACATGAAATGCACTAGACCGAAATTTCATCAAATTTAATATGAGAATTAACCACCACGTATTAATCAAGTATAAAAAAATGAATCTTTCCAAACTATCCAATTGAACAATTCAAGATTCAATACAACAATTAGTACTTTAATCATTGCATTGAATCTCAAACGGGAAACTAAGGTTCGCTCATAATGCATAAATTGAATAAAAAACAACACATTTAAACACACAAGCTAATGCATACAATTTATACAAAAATTTTGGCAGAGTTTCCTCTATATTCAGGTACTTTCCTCAAGACTTGTTTACAGGTATTCAATCACAATACCAAAGGATAACCTATCAGATAATCCAATCTACAAATTTCAAATTTTCATTTAATCAACACATTAACATTAACATTAACATTTTCCTAAACAATCCAATTTATTCATTTAGCACATTATCATAAACAATTCAATGAGCACAATCCAATCTAGAACAACCTGTTCAAGCACATTTACATACCATTTTCCAAAAGAATACATATTCACAAACAATACCAGAAATGAATAAAGCAAAACTTACCGTAGCGTGAACCTTTCTAGCTTTATAGCAACTGTAACACCCAATGCACAAAATGCGGATAAAAGACAATCTAGCCATAGAGAAATATTCAAATTAGAATTACATAGTTATGTAGTTAATTGACATTGTCACTATTTCAAACTAGACACTCATACTCAAGGATTCACAATTCTCATAAAAATCTAATAGAGTTTCCTTTATTTTTGGCACTATTCATCATACCTCACAAAGGGTATGGTCAACAACAAACAAAGGTACAATCTATCAATCAATATTCAACGTTATTCTAATCATAACTCAAAAAATATATCACCACCACATAAGAAGATGAGAGCCTTATATTATGTTTTTATCAAGAGACTACTTAATCAAGCATTTTTTTTTAAAAGTGTAATTACATGTGACACATTTATTTTCCAATTCCATCATCACGTCATTTTTCTTTATCTACCTCTTTCTATCACATAATATGATCTATTATTATACTTACATCTCTCTCTTTCCTTTCTCTAGGTGTTAGCTACAAATTAGTCTCCACAAATTTTTTTCCTTTTTGAACTCTCGACTAAAAGGCTTTGTAAGAAATTAATTTAAGTTGCTAACTAAATTCTATTACAAATTTACAATAGCACATGCAATTGAAACACTAAGCAAATAGCTAGAGGAGGCCAAACATTCAATGAGCAACAAGATTTAAAACTTACTAACTAAAGATTGGAACCATAATTGAACCCACAAACATAACACTACCATCTATCATTTCAAGCATCCTCCTACTAGAGCATAAATACTATATAATATATATTAGAGGATACACCTAACATGCATTATCCAAAAACAAAAAAAAGACCACCATAATCAGTCCAAACTTCCAAATTACCAAAATGTAATGCACATTTACCTCAAATGAGCTGTTGAGCTCGAAGAGAACTTAAAATGGGGGCTGAAACTCGAAGACAATGTGAGCTTGGGGTTAGGAGGTGTAGCACAAGTCGACGACAATGCACACTCAACAAAACGGTAATTGTAGTAGACCTTGAACAAGACACGCACTGTGACTGAGGGAGCTTGGAGATGGGAGTTAGAGAGGGACGGAGGAAGGAGATGTGGTTGCACTCATAAATGGGAGGTACGAGATATCTTTAAGGAGCTTGAGAGTGCTTAAGGGAATGAAGCTATAGCACATTTTGCGCTTTTCGCGAAATAAAAATTGGGAGGGAAGCTTTTTTAAATTGGTTTATATGGGAACCAATTTAAAAAGCATAGTTTTTAAATCGGTTCCTAGTGTAACCAATTTAAAAACTTGATTTTTAAATTAGTTCCCACATGAACTGATTTAAAAACATGTTTTTAAATCGGTTCCATTGAACCCGATTTAAAAAATTTAACACAAAATTGCAAAATTGTCACTGGTTTGCCATTTTAAATTAGTTCACCATGAACCAATTTAAAATCTTGCTCTAAATTCAGGTTTTTGCACTAGTGCATTATTTGCTTAAGCATCACTTCACAAAATTCATTATTATTTTTTATTCGAGTAATGATTTTGATTGGTATACGTCAACCATACTTAGATTAAATTTAACAATATATATGATCAATTGTAGGTTGGTTTGTTTCCACAAAATAAAGAGAAAAGGAAATAAAGGGATAATGTCTTTAATCCTTAGGATTACCGTCGCAATCTAAGGATAATTCTTATGATTCCACACAATCTAATTAATCACTAGTATATTAATCAAAATAATTTTTTTTATTTATCAAGTTTTCTCATTGATATTAGTAAGTCTAGGGAGCTTATTGTAATCTCTCATTTTGATACTTTTTATGACTTTCATTTTTAACTTCCTTCATGTTTCCTTAATGATATTAATTATTTTAGAAAGATTTTAGTATAATGTTTCTTGGTAATTAAAAAATTTATGGATATACACAAATTTTAGTGGCTTGAGAGGTTGTGAATTAGGGTTAAGGTTATACAAAAAAAAAATAATAATGTCAAAGTTTAAACTCAATAATATGTTCTCAAAAAAGTGATGTGTTGCACATGCCTTGCTATGTCATACTAAGTTTACTAAATTAACATGAAACTCATAATTCTAGATAGTTTCATGCTTTCTATTTATGTAGATGCATTATGTTAATTATACGCCCACTACTACAAAATACATTTTTTATAATAGGAATTGAGCTCGGTTCAAAATGAACCGATTTAAAATATGAACACGGTGGCATTTTTGAAAATTTTACCAACTTTTTAAACTTAGTTCAATTCAAATTGATTTAAAAAGTTGTCCCCGCATTTTTTAAGTGAAAAATTTTACAATATACTAATTTAGTTCATAAGAATTGATTTAAAATATAGACATATTAACTCAGTTCCAAAAGAACTGATTTAAAAATATACACTTTCTTAACTCGGTTCAGTTCAAATTGATTTAAAAAGATGTCCCCACATTTTTTTAAGTGAAAAATTTTACAATATACTAATTCGGTTCATAAGAAACAATTTAAAAAATAGACATATTAACTCGATTCTAAAAGAACCAATTTAAAAACATGCATTTTAAATTGGTTCTTTGTGAAATAGAAAAAGCGCACAAGAAAGAGGGGTTGAATTATGCGTTTAAAACTTTTTAATACAATATAAACAATTCTGAAAATGTTTTCAAGCTAAAGGATAGAGAGAAAAATAATACAGAGAATTTTTATATTGGTTCACTCAACCTGAGCTACGTCTAGTCCCTTCACCCAGAAGGTATCCACTAACCAACCTTAGGTTACACAAGTATTGTTCGCGGCCTTTTCAGGCTTTACAAAACAATCACCCTAGATTGCTCAACCCAAGTATTCTTTTTCACTAAGCCTCTCCAGGCTTTCACAACACAAACAAGTGTTTACACAAAGGTATCGACTCACACAGTGAGGATTTGAAAGATTAAGCTCAAACACTCAGAATATCTTTACAAGACTTTTCTATTATTGTCTAATAGACGCTTCTAGTTAATGTACAGAGCATTTTTTGTTGTACCGCTAAGATTCTCACTAGTTAGCACATATCACTACTTCATTTATTTCACTTCTTCCTTGGTGCATATATAGTCTTTAGGGAAAAAGATCCGTTGAGGAAGACTTGACTTCATTATACAAGGAGGGGTGTGCAAACCATGCTTTCAGAAAGATCAGGCGTGGCAGCTTTTAGATTTGCACTAAAACGGAAAGCGCAGGATTGTGCTGGTGGTCTACTTTTTTGAACATTCTTCATTCGTCTTAGCAGCTCGATAAGTTGACTTGCTTTACTTATTTTGCTGCACTTTTGCACTAGAATGAATTTGATTACGTTTAATGCTTCAAACAATTTGAACGTTAGATCACAAGGATGGTAATATGTTAGTTTCGAGGAATACGAACATAAGTAAATTGGATGCTTACAAAAGACTTAGCTGTTGAAGATTTGTCGTTGGAAGCTTTTGTTTGGATGCATATGATATTTGAATTTGCTCTAAGAGACAAGATTTAGCTTTGGACGATCCTCTTCAGCATGTTCATTGGACGGTTTCCTTCTGTATTTCTACTAGACGGTCTTCTTTAGCATGTCTACTGGACGGTCCATATAAGAGTAACTTGTTCGTTTTGACTTTATTTCTTATGCGTTGGACTTCTAGGATTTGGACGCTATGACAAGGTTAGGCCTTGGGTAGAAACTTAAACGCTAATAAGTTTGTTATCTTCAAAACTTTAAGGGTTTAGACGCTTCTACGTCTTTGGTTCCAACACTTTGTTGAACCGATTTAAAATGTTGTGGTTTTAAATCGGTTACAATATTAACTGATTTAAAATATGCTTTAAAACTTAATGCTTTCCATATTTCGAGCAAGTAATTTTCTAGTTCCCACTTCAGTTTTCCCACCATTTGCGTGCTCCAAGCCGTCATTGAGCTTCCTCCCAAACTCCAAGCTCTCTCCAAAGCTTCGTTCGAACTTCCTCCCAAACTTCCACCTCCATTCAAGCTACATTTTGGGTTTGACCTCCATGAGGTAAACTTCTTACGTTTTTGTTCTTCCACTCGAGCTCCATTCACGTTAAAACATTTTGGTTTTTTTATTTGATATCCATTTGTGTGTGCATTTTGATTCTTGCATTTTTGGTTGTTCCATTTTGAGCTCCTACGTTTGGCTAAAGTTTTCCCTCATATCAATTTTATAGGTTGGTGAAAATGGTGATATATGTTGGTTGTTGTGAATGACTTTTGTTTGGCCTCATAATGTTTTCCCTCATATGAATTTTATGGGCTGTTTTGTGTGTTGGAAGTTGCTGGAAAATGAGTTAAAAGTGTGCTATAATGTATGTTTAATTTGCCTAATTGAATTGATACGATTTTTGGGTTGTTTGGTGGTGATTTCACCACTAAATGACCTGAACTTTAATAGTTTTTGAACCACTTTGGTTGGTGAAAATTTTGAGTGATTGAATTTGATTTTAAGGCCTAAAATTGTGATCTATGGGCTGATATTGTGACTGTAAATATTTGCGTTGGAATGGATTTCCAACTCTGGTTGAAAGATACATGGGCCATGTATGGCTTTATTGTTTTACTTGTTTCTTGTTGTAAACAAATATATGGGTGTTGTTTAGAAATGGATGCAAATGCAATGTTAAATTGACTGGATTTGAAATTACCTTGCTCATAAGTTGAAATTACCTTCCTCTTGCAAGGTCAAAGCTCCATCTCCCTCTGTTGTTTCGAGCTCCACCTCATTCCACCTCCATTCAAGAGCAACCTTTTGCAAGGTTCAAGGTCCATTCTTGAGATTTTTGTTTATGCATGTAGTTGCCATTGTTGCCGTAGAAGTGGATATTGATGAGTTTAACTTTGTTGCTACATGGAATTAATTGCTAAAGGCTATGCTTGAATATGTTGTGCAATAGAAGAAAATTTTAGTTTCTTGTACCTATATGGGTTTATGGATCTTGAAGGAAAAAGTAGTATTATTTAAGTTAGTTAGCTTACATGAATATGTAGTAGGGATTTTAAGTTTTGAGAATTGGATGACATAAGCTACAATCAATTAAAATTGATTATTTTGTCTAGTACTTATCTGGATATTCTTAGTAATGGGAAAGGATAGTATGAAATTAATTTAAGGATATGTAAGGAATTCATTGTCACCAAATGTATTATATTTTGTTTAAAATCTAAAGCTTTAGAGTTAGTGAATTACAAGAATCAAAGAATGGACTTTAATGTAGATTAAGAACTAGTTAGGAAATTAAAAGACAATTAGATAAGTGAACTTGTATGTTAAGATACATTCTTAAGATAAAGTGAGCAAAAAGGGAGAATTAGTTTAAGAGTGAATTAGCATAAGAATCTAACGTTGAATAATTTAAGTAGTAAAGTTTAATTAAAGTTCATGATAATAAAAAATGGTCTTTTAGCCTTGTCCATTGCGTATGTTCAACAACAACTTAACATGTACAGACAAATAGATGATAATGTCCTAAATTAGATGTGAACTTAGGTGATTAGGATAGGTGAGGACTAAGATATTTTTATCTAATTATCATTATCTCATAACTAAAGTGGTATAGGTAGAGTGTAAACAAATGGTTAAGTGTCTTGTCTACTAATTTCTAGTTTGAAACTTAGATTTAAGTGTTGTCTATAAAATGATAGCCAAGGGACTAAGAAGTTTAAATCTAATGATATAGGCCATGAGAGCCTATATGATATAAATTAAGCTTGAGTAATGTAGACAATAATATTGAATATTGATTGATAGATCATACCGTTGTTTGTTGTTAACCATACCCTTGGTGAGATATGATGGATAGTGTAAAAAACTAAAGAAATTATATCAGATTTTTATGAGAATTGTGAACCCTTGAAGTTGAGATTTGTTATGGATTGGATTGCCTGATAGGTTATCCTTTGGTGTTGTGATTGAATACCTGTAAACAGGTTTATGGAAAAGTACCAAAATACAGAGAAAACTTTGGCAAAATTTCTGTATAAATTGTATGCATTAGCTTGTGTGCTTAAATGTGTTATTTTTTTATTCAATTTATGCATTATGAGCGAACCTTAGTTTCCCGTTTAAGAGTCAATACAATAATTAAAGTGCTAATTATTGTATTGAATCTTGAATTGTATGGTTGGACAGTTTGGAAAGATTCATTTTTTTATACTTTATTAATATGTAGTGGTTAGGTCTCATCTTAAATTTAATGAAATTTTTATTTAGTGCATTTTGTGTTGTGTCTCTGGGTGCATACTTGATTGTGGTGAACTTGATGTCACCACTTTCATTTCGTGTACTTGAAGACCAATGCAAAATGCTGCCAAAATTTTGTCAAATTTAAGATATACTAAACTTGTATGTATTAATCAAGTTTAAAAAAATGTCTTTCTGAATGGGAAAGGGCCATACCTTGTATAAAAAAGTGAGATTTACATGCATTAAGATATGTTTTGTGGATCACAGAAGGAAGTTATGGATCGTAGTTGGATTAATTCTAGACGTACAACTGATGAGCATCAGAATGGACTAGAAGAGGTTATCCAATTTGCTGAAAGACTTCTTCCTAATAGTGGTGAATTCTTCTATTATCCTTGTGAATGTTAACCAAAGCATGTAAAGTCAAAAGGGAAGAAGGAGACTCACCTAAAATAGTCGTGGATAAACTAGGAACTTCTCACGACAACGAGGGTAATAGTTTGGACGAGAGTGATTTGAGTTGTCCTTTGGAATTGAAAGATTATAAACTAGATGGTTTGTTATTTGATGATGCACCCATCCCTATAGGAGTCGTCAAGGTGTTGCTAATCGAGTTTGCCAGCCATGATCAACAACCATTAGCCCTTAATGGGGATGTGGTGGCAGTTGAAGAAGAGTGGGCTGGTTTGGTAGATAAAGATGCTTTCAGTTAAAGGTGACCAAGCTGTATAAGCCAAATAGTGATATGGCTAAACACCTAAAGCCCATTTACGTCCAAGCAACCATCAACGACAAGCCATTCAATCGAGTCTTTGTAGATAACGACAAATTTCTCAGTGTGATTACATATTCCACAATGAAGAAGCCTGACAAATCTAATAGTGATATCTTGAAGACTAACATGAGGATGACAACTTTTAATAAGGATCCCACAACAGCCATGGGTATCCTTACAGTCGAAGTGACTGTGGGCCCTAAGACCAATACATCAACCTTCTTTGCCCTAGATGCCAAGCCTTCCTATACTGTTTTGCTAAGGAGGGATTTGTTGCCTCCCAACCTGTGTGTGCCTTTCACATTACACCAAGTGTTGATATTTTGGGTTGATGATAAAGTGGAGATCGTTCCTACCGATCTGAGCTCGTTCATGGCTGATGTTTCAGTTGTAGAGGATATTTTTTTTTTTCACAACTTTAGCCTGTCATGGAGATAGCCATATTGGAGGATTTCTTTTTTGTGGCTATTTGCAAGTAGGCTAAAGAAATAGGCCAATTTATGGCTTAATGGAAGCACTTCAAAACCATCCAGTGGAAGTGATTGATGACTTGATCTAGAGGCTAAGCCCACATTTCCCAACAGATGCAGCTATTCAAATCTTAGGGGTGATACTTGAGGGGTATGCGACATCAGGGCAAGAGGATTCAATCCTAGAGGTCTTTACCCTCATTTGAGGCACAAGATCCTCTTATGGAAGTTAATTTAGGGACAACTGATCATCAACGACTAAGGTAAGTGGCCTATTAGCTGAAAAAGAGCAATCCAGGCTACTACAGCTAATCATCAAAATTCAAAGATTGCTTTGCCTAGGACTACCATGAAATGCTTATTCTACCAAGATCATTAGTAGAGTGTCTATTGCCTATTAAGGAATGGTACAAACCACATAAACAGCCATCGAGGCGATTTAACCCAAAACTTACTCCTAAGATAAAAGGGGAAATTGGGAGGCGGTTGGTGGCAGGGTTCATTAGGACAACTAAATATGTTGATTGGCTGTCTAACATTGTCATGATTATGAAGAAAAATGGCTAAGTCTTGGTATACGTTATTTAGCCACACTAAAGGATGAGTATGCCATGCTAGTTGCATATATGTCGGTAGATGGGGTTAATAATGGAATGCTTACCTTCATGTATGGATATTTGATGTGATACCACAAATGTACGGCATCATCTAGTAATAAATTATCATTCTTTTCTTAGGGACTTCATGTTTGGTTTGATGTTTATTACTATTTTATTAAAATTAAACAAAGGGAATTAATTAGGAAATTATAGGTTTAAGTAATTGGAAAAGAATGCAATTAAAAATTGACTTCAACAAGTAATTAAAATTGGATGTAATTCAATAGGAGAAGATTTCTAGGATTGGATTTCACATTATGACGCTTAACAACTTAATTTTGCTACTTATGTATTGTTCTTATTAAAGGTGAATTAACCTAAAGTACCCTCCTTTCCCTTTCAAGACACGGAGGGACATCTAATCAAATTGACCCCCTATTGTTATGATGGCTATGTTCAATTAAACTCATTAAGTTCTTGTTAATTCATACGTTCCTCGAAGGTTTTAATCTACTATCATGATTTAGACTGAAGTTCCTTTCTTATGGGTCTGGTGTTTGGGTTCAACTTTCAGTACTTCATCAAATCCCTAAGGTTATGTAAAATGTTGGCCAAATTAATAGAAGAAAAAGTTTCACACAAAGGAAAAAGGAAATTAATTCATTAAGACAACCATAGGGCTATGCCCAATCTTGGAAAAATAGGGTTCTACTCACACATAGTCATAAGAGAACTCCAAAAGAAAGACAAAGAAAATAAAATAAACCTGAAAGGAATTATGGAAGAGGAGAACAATCCTCAATTTCCAGTCATCCTACTAAAACGAGGTTCCAAGATGAATAAAACTCCTAAGAATGTCTATTTATAGCTAAAAAGTACAATGGGCCTCAGCCCAATCCAAAATAAAGTCAAAACTCACAACATAAGTGAAGCAGTTTCGCCCACAGTAGTGTGACGAGTCCTACCCGTTGTGGGAGACACGACAATGTATTTTTCATCTCCAGAATGCCTTAATACTGTGTTGCATGCGCAGAGAATGGGGAGGCTTCCAAGGGGTGCGTCACATCTTGATGGTAGCTGCCACACTAATGTGGTGAGGTCTTTTTCACTTTTTTTCTTCAAGTTTTCCTTTCCTAAACACCCTAGGATGACCTTCATGCATTCCATGTGGACTTCTAAACACCTAAAGGTCTTCAAATCCTCTAAAGAGCTCTCAAATCTTCAATGTCTTGCTTCCCATGCCTAGGCAACCTACAAAAGATTTTCCTAAAAGCAAAAACACACAAAGAAAGCATAACAAGATACAAAAAGGGAAATTCATGTAATTAGACACACAATTAAATCCTAAATCATTAAGAAAGACATGCAAATTAGTAATGAAAATCATGCAAAACATGCTATGAAATGCACACATCAATATTCTAATTATAACCAAATTTATTTAGCTGAGGAGGATTGTCATAAAATAGCCTTCTGGTGCCTTGGGGACATTGGTATTTTTGAGTGGCTAGTTATGTTGTTTGATCTTAAGAATGCCGGGGCTACATATCAGAAGGCCATGAATTTTTATGATTTGATTGATAGGAATATAGGAAGTCTACATAGATGATGTTGTCATTAAATTAGTTGACTTTGAGCATCATTTAGCTTATTTGAAGCAGACTTTCTTACGTATAAGGACATAAGGGTTGAAAATGACTTTGGCAAAATGTGTTTTTGGGATCATAGCAGGAAAATTTTTGGGATTTATGGTGCATTAAAATGGTATAGAAGTGGACAAGAACAAGGTAGGGTAATGTTAGAGGCGTCCCCTCCTTGCAACAAGTTGGAACTGCAAAGCCTCATAGGTAAGATCAACTTCCTCCAATGTTTCATTACGAACTTGGCTGGCAAGTTGAAAGCTTTCTCCCTTTTGCTACGACTGAGGAAGCAAGAGGATTTCATGTGGGACAAGGAACAATAGGCCACATTTGTTTGCAATTAAAACTCGCCATCTTAGCCATTAACTTAAAATCTTTATTGCATTAAGTATATAACGCCCCTAAAATCAATCATTTTGTGATCCAAAACAATTAAATTCCTTCTTCCCCCTCACCAATTATTTTCACCCAGCACAAAAAGAAGAAAAGATAGAGTTGAAGTTGATTCTTGTTGACGCCAAAATCAACGTCAAATGGCTAATGCGAGCTTAAGGTCATAGGACCCAATGTGACTAGTATTAGGCCAAGCTCAATAGTTGGACCAGATGTTTGGGTGTGGGGCGCAGTTACCCAAGGCTAAAGTCTAGAAGAAAAGTGTGTACCCAATGATGTCCTAAAAACATAGGTGGTGGATAGTTTTAGATAGTGGAAACAATAGATAGCCAACAACCTACAACATGAGTTTTCCCGATGTATTCTAGGTCCCTAACCAAAATCAATGAAATTTGTCTTTTCAACCATTTTAATCGCATTTTACAGCTTTGTTCATCGCTTTCTCTACAACTTTCCTTTACTTTTCCAACCGTTTATAGTGTTTTTTTTTTATCGCATTTCCTTAGTAGTAGTGTAGAATAACAACCTTAATCTCTATGAGTGCTAAAAAGCTCGTTGAAGTGAACGATGAACCCAATTGAAGTAAAGAATCCCTTCCTTAAGTCAATCGCTTAAAGGGAATCAAGCGTTGGTAATAAGCCCTTTCCCATAGCTAATCAGTAGTATATTCAACACCAACAATTCCTTTAAGTCTTGGTTCAAGCCTTGATGTTGTAGAACAAAAATGGATTGAAGAACTAACTTGAAAATCTTGTTTTTTCTTCTTGAAAATTTGAGAAAAAAGAAAGATTATTTTAGAAGTGTGGTGTGTGAGTGTCTCGGCCATGATCAGAATGAGGAGTAGAAGCTTTTGCTTCACTTGGTTTGTTAGGTAAGATTAATGGCCATCAAGTTGGCTACATCACCCAAAATTGGGTGGTTCTAATAATTAAGCCATTTTTACCTAATAACTTAAGTAAAATAATTTAGTTAATTTAGTTACCCTTTACGTAATTTAGGTAGAAGGTAAAAATTATAGGTAATGTAAGAATTAAATCACTATGGCCTTTAGGGGTATTTTTGGAAAAATGTTAAGTAATTAAGGACAAAAGTGTAATTTTATTCAAAATAATTTCCAAATTAATAAAATAATTTTACTAAATCATTTCTCACTTAAAAATATGGTTCATATATATATTTTTTATAATTTTTTAAGCTTGAAAATACTAATTAAGCCTATACAGCTAACCAGAGGTATTTTGGTCATTTTACATAGAAATAATCAAAAATTATTTTTATTATTATAAATATTGTGCTAAACTTAAAATATAATTTTTCTCTATTTTTGAACATTTTTTGCTAAAAGAAATTGATTTGTGACTTCTAAAGATATTTTGGTCATTTTTTGTAATTTGGTCTGGAAAAATATTTAAAAATCATATTTGGGTACAACTCGATAATCTGGAGCTAATGATATATGTAAAATTATGTAATTTCCTTTAAATTTTTAAATATAAATTTATAAATAATTCAAAAATAGATACTGATAAAAATCAAGCTGTTACAACTCACCCACTTTTTAGGAATTTTGTCTTCGAAATTTGACTAGACTTCAAAAATTCCTAACTATATATCTTTCCTATTTTGTCAATATGCAATCATCTCAGCCTATTCTAACATATAAATTTTCTTTACTTAACAAATCGTTACCTTATATTCTTTGACTTAAGGTCTTGTATTATTCCTACAACTTTACTATGTTCTTCGAGTATTTCATTCAACTTCCTATTACCTTATCTTATTTCTTTACCAAACTACCAACCTCTAAAATTATCCCTAACTTCGTTAGAAATTTCGTGATTCACATGCTTAAACCTGATTCTATTTCTTTAATGAAACTTTGTGGCTTATCATGAGGTTCTAGTTTTAACACAAAAACATACTTGATTTTAGATTCTAAAGGACAACAGAAGGGAATTGCTATATATATATATTAGGAAAGACAAAACACTAAAACGAAAGATAAAGTATAAATGACAATAATTAATTCAGGTACTGTAATGGGAGGATGTAAATGATGGAATGAGACGGGTGTTGTAATGTGAAGGAAGAAGAAGAACCGTACTACGACAGGAAACGAAAGGAGGGGGCACGTGATGTTTTTTAATTAGGTTTTAATCCCATCCATTAATTTTTTTTAAGTTATAATTTAAGGGTTGAAATTAATAGTTCTCATTTCTCATTATAAGAGGTATTCTCATTTGAAACACCCCCATATATATATATGTGTGTGTGTGTGTGTGTGTGTGTGTGTGTATACATAGATAGATAGATAGATAGATAGACAAATAAAAAGAGAGAAAGAGATAAATAGAGAGAGAGATATTTAGTGAGGATTTTTATTTTATTTTATGTGAGAATGATAAAAGTAAATTTGGGCCATATAACCACACATGAAAGGTCAAAATTTTTGACCAATCACGATAAAATCTAATTATTAATATTTATTTTTCATAGACAGATAGATAGAGAGAGGGGAGGGGGGGGGGGGGGGCACATTTCTAATGAGAATGATAAGAGTAAATTTGGACCATATAACCCACATAAAAGGTCAAAATTTTTGACCAATCACAATACACACACTTATACACATACACTTACACACTCTTACTTTTGAATAAACTAAAGCAAAATAAATAAATGCATTATTTTTTTTAATAAGTTTAAAATAGTTAAACACACACACACACACGCACATATTCTTTTGAAACAAGTAAAGCAAAATAAATAAATTCATTAATTTCACACGCACTTACTTTTGATTCATTAATTTTTTAATAAGTTTAAAACAATTAAACACACGCACACACACTTTTGGAAAAACTAAAGCAAAATAAATAAATTCATTAACTTTTTAATAAGTTCAAAACAATTAACCATGAAAAATGTTCATTCTTAAATTGATTCAAACTTTTACGTTTTATTTATAATATATAGCTTGGTGATGGCTTAGTCAATGGGCGTGTTTGATTTTGGTAGAACACATTCTTGAAGAAAGGTGATGAGGTTTAAATGTGACGAAACTCAAACTAATGATGAAGCTTATAGCAGGGTTTGCCCAAACATAAAACTATCTAAGTTCTTGCTTTAACCCATAGAAAAAAATTATTTAATATTAGTATTAATACATTGTTTATTTATAGCTAGTCTAGTGTAGTGATAATTAAGATATGTCTTTTCTATAGTGAATGAGATTCGAATCATGTTAGAGGAAAAATTACTTTTATTTTTTGTACGATCCCTAATTTTTCTTGTTACTTTTATTATTTTTAAAGGCCTCATTTCAAAATTTGCTTTGGCCCAAAATTATGTTGGGCCGGCATTGTCCTATAGCGTCGAAGAATGCATATTAAAAGTAACATTTTTATTCATGCGCATTTGGCATAGTATTAGGCAAATTTGCCTATTTGGCACGTGGAATGAAACACTAAGCTCACAGTAGCACTCTCGTCACTCGCATCAATTATTATGAAATGAATCATGTAATAAAATTTGCTTAACACACATATACGATACAAGCTATGAGAAGTGTGGCAAGAATTCAAGGAATTAGATTGAAGCGTTAGAACTCGAACTGCATGCTTGATGTGTAGCCAAGTGCGTCAAGGTGAGCAGCCATGGCTTTATTCATAGGTGGTGGACCGCACCTAAGTATCTGCAAGGTGTAACAAATTTTCGTTTAAATTTAAGGTTATGAATAATATGATCAAGTAATGTGGTCAACGAAAGAGTTAAAAAATGTGGACTCTATTCCTAATTGGCGCGTTATAGGTTTAGTACGTAGTTAATTCAACCTGAATATCTGGGGCTGGTTCAGGACAATGTGATTTAATTATCTCCTTCGATACAAACCCAATGCCACCATTCCATTGATCAGGAGGCTGCCAAGCATGGAAAATATCAAACATTTTAATCTACAAAGATATTGATGGCTATGAACTCAACTTTATATATTCTGAGAAACTGATAATGAAGGCTTTTATTTCTTACTGTTGAGAGAAAATATTTGTTAAAAATAAAATTACTTTTATTTTTTAAGGAAAAAGATAATATTATAGTCGCAAAATTCTTATTTTAACTTTAGTTTAAACCATTCAATTAATTTTAAAGCATGTGTATTCATATAATATTTTATATTCTTTAAAGGTCATATAATTAATAGATATTTAAAATAATGGCAGGAAAAGTATGCATAGCATCCTGCAAATGGGGGAGGTTTTGGATATGGAGCAACCAACCTTATTAAGAACATAATAGACTTCAAATCTGTGAGGAAATTTGTTCGCGATGTTATCTAGTTCTTCCTGCAGCACCAAACAGACCACCCCCGGATCAGGCAACTTAATTCAATACTTACCTTTTAATTCAAATTAGCAAATTTCTTCAGCATTGTATGAAACATTTTTAATCTATAACTATAATAAAGAAGATATCTTCTTTTGGTTTCCATTTTTTATTGAACTACTTTAATTACTCTCTAAATTATTCACTACTTTATCGTTTAACTATTCTTTAAACTGTTCACTATGCTCTCTCTTTTATGTAATTTTTATTTTTAAAAAAATTAAGAGAGGCATGGAGTGTCTCTCCTTCCCCTAGTTTAAATAAAACTTATAAATAAAAACAAATTAAAGAGATAATTTTTTTTTTAAATTGAGTGAAAATTAATTCAAATAAATTATTTGAATTAATATACATTACCTTTATTGATATAGTGCGTCCAAATTTAAAATTGAAAAATTAAATTGAATTATAATTGATTAAAATACTATAATCATAAAATTTAATTCATGTAGAAAAAAGAAGATATATTTTTTTAATTTGATATAATACTTTAAATTTAAATTAAATTGAGATTGAAATTAAGTTCAAGTAATAATATTTGACAAGAATAAAAAATTATAAATAAAAGAATACAATTAAATTGTAATGCAGGAGAAGTCACATATGATTTAACGAATATAAAATAATTTCTAAAAATACTCCTATTTAAGTGTGAAGATTCAAATTTATAATATCAGAGTACATTGTTTTTCTTTGATCCCTTTCTTTTTCTTTCATCATTCAATGTGTAGCTTTTTTCATATTGTACTGTTGATCCCCTATAATTCTTAATCTACAATTTTAGTTCCTCTATTTTTAATTCCACAATTTTAATCATCCAATTTTTAAAAATCTGCGATTTTGGTCCCTCTATTTTAAATTCCACGATTTTAGTTTTCTAATTTTTAAAAATTCACAATTTTGGTCCTCCAATTTTAGACTAATAAATTGAAGAAATTCGCAATTTTAGAGGGACCAAAATTGCAAATTTTTAAAAAACTGAAAGACTAAAATCATGAAATTAAAAATAAGAGGACCAAAATCACGATTTTTAAAAAATTGAAAGACTAAAATCATAGAATTAAAAACAAAAGGATCAAAACCATAGATTGAGAATTATAGGGGACCAAAAGTGCAATTTAGTCTTTTTCATATTATAATAAAAAAATTGATAGAACATTTCCAAACAAAAATAAGAGATAAAAGATAATCTTTTCCAAAAATCAGAGCATGTTACAAACCGAAAGGGAATTTACACAATGATATTAGTGTTAAGAAAACAAACTATTATTGTTGTAATAAAAAAGATCTATAAAAAATTGGTCTTGTTTAGATAAACTTTTCTTAAACACTTGTAGAAAAAGAAATTAAGAAAGTAAAATAAATTGAGTTTCTCTTATAAATTAAAATCAATTTATGCATCTTAGCTCTTCAAGAAGTTAGAAGGAAAAAGTTTTATAACAGTTAAGTGCATAAGTTAATTTTAACTTATTGGACAAGTTCAATTCATTTTACCTTCATATTTTCTTTTCTTATAAGTACTTATGGAGAAGTTTATTCAAATAGAGCAAAAAATCCTATTTAAATAGACTTCTCCACAAATACTGTTATAAGAGAAGAAAATAAAAAGAAAAAATTAATTAAGTTTCTCCTATAAGTTAAAATCAATTTATGCATCTCAGCATTTAGAAAAGTTAGATAAGAGAGTTTTATAAAAGTTAAGTGTATAAGTTGATTTTTGTTTACAAGAGAAGCACAATTCATTTTACTTTCATATTATCTTCTCTTATAAATGCTTAGAGAAAAATTTATCTAAATAGGGCCAAAATCTAAATAGAAAATAAGAAAAAATAGTCACAATGCTGTAATTGATTTGGTTTGTAAGCAGAAATGTTTCAGTGCGTTCTTTATTATATTGCTCATACGAGAAGTGATAGCAATGCATACTCTAACATATTTTTTTAGATATATTCTCTATTATTAATTGAAATTTATTGAAAATTATAAAATCATAAGTGGAACTCATTAAATAAGAACTGAGACCTAGCAAATTTTGTACTTTTGAATAAATTTCAATCAATAATAAAGAGTATATCTAAAAAAATGTCTTAGAAAATGTGTTGTTAGCATTTCTCCATCTCATACAAAATTACCAAGAGACTACTATTATGAGAAGGACTTCGCAAAAAGCTTACCTTTAACAGAATGTCGTCTACTGTTTCATTGGCGTAAATGAGGTGCACCTTTGTTTTGTCCTTCGGGTTTTCTAGAATGGCTCTTATGAGCTGCAAGAAAAGATAGGGACAAAGAACATAAGCTCATTTTCTATTTATTACTTCCAAACAATTACAGGATTATGTATCTGGTAATCACAAATAAATAACTTAATTAAATACCTAATCAGATAAAAAATTACTCAATGAAAATTTATATCATTAGAACTTGATTTAATAAATAACTTTCATCATAAAACTTCGTAAAATAAGCTAAAAATTGCTTTCTTAAACTTAACCAAAAATATTTTTAATTTTTAATGTAAATGTTTAATTATGTGATAAAAATAAGATCAGATGAGCTCCATAATTATTTTTTTTCAAATCCCCCCAAAATCTGTATGAGTTTGTAATTAATGCCTTGAGTTTGAACAATGTACTGTAATTGAAATTACACCTGCTTTTCGAGTGCCTAAAAGTTTATAAGTACGTACCTGAAACATTGGAGTTATGCCTGAGCCTCCAGCAAGCATTCCAATTGCCCTAACTTGGCCAGGTTTGTAGCTGAAACGTCCCTACAAGCTCGCAAGTATATCCATTACACTTACATTCCAGTAAGCTTTTGAGACTGTCAAGTATTTTAAAATTAAGCACAGTAGAACTTCAATTTCTTTTCGGGGGGATTAATTATACTCTCTTCATTTCGAAATAAGTGACTTTTAATACTACTTTTTTTTTTTTTTTATATATTAAGTGACCTTTTAGGTTTTCAATGAAGTATTAAATTTTTTATTTCAATTTTGCCTCAAATAAATAATTAATATGATGGAATCAGTTCTGAGATAGAGAATAAATAATAAGAATAAATTAATAAAATTGTTTCCCTCGTTAAGTTGTTTATTGTTTTTCATTAATTTTTGTGAAAGAAAAACCTTAAACATCACTTATTTAAAATGGAGGGAGTAATTTGTTTTTCAATTAATTTTTATTTTGCATTATTAAGGACGGTAATTAATACCTTGGGGCCCTTCACGGCCAAGTAATCACCTTCCTTCATTTGTCTAAAATGGTGGGACATCTTTCTATTTGGGTACATCTATTTGGAAAACAATAGATGTTGTATATGATTATCATCACAAAATAACAATATATATATATGGAAAAGGTAAATTCATTTATCCATTTGTAAACTTTTTCCACAAAAATTGTACCTTCACAACCAACTCGAAGTAGCCAATATCTGAATCCAACGTGATTGGCATGTATGGTCTCACAATTTCCTCTCCTTGGCTATCTTTCCCCCTGCTTAACAGTTAATATAAAACAGTTTTACACGATTTTTTTTCTTTTATTTTTTTTAATTGTATTTCAAATTTATGATATGTTTTTTATTCAACTGGATAAGTTAAATATAATACTAGAGCAATATAAGCTGAATCTTTTCCAGACCTAACAAGAATGTGGTTTCCAACAGGAAGGCCCAATACCGAAGAAGGAGTAGGAAGGGCAAATCTAAATCTTGCAACGTCGTGGCTGAGCTGAGTCTTCTTTATGAGTTTAAATTCTTTGAAATTTTTGGGGTCCAAGCTTCCTGAAAATTTTGTCATTTTGATAGTAATTTTGTATGCAAAGACGAGTCTAATGGCATCTTCAAATTATGGCACCTTTCATTTTAAAAAACACTTCGATGTTGCATGATGTTGTTGTATTTTTATAAGGTCCAGCATATAAAAATATACAGGCATATCCATTATTTATTATTTTTTTATTTTTGATTAATACATCTTCATCTTAATGCCGTTTCCTTGATCTAAATGTTAGAAACTTTGAGCATTTTGTGCTTTGCTTTATTGATTAGAAGACGTAAACCTTGATATAAATATAACCCAAACGTTAGCAAGTTATGATTCATTACACGTTAAGCTTGCGGGGTAGCTGAGAAAGAAAAGAATGTGTGTAATTTGAGTTTTAGGATGTTACTTGAGAAAGAAACAACAAGACAACAGTTAGAATATTAAATGAGGAAATTATACTGACACTTTCTGTACTCTTTCTTATAGGAATGTTACTTGTAATGTGTTCTATTTGGATTATAGAATGTATTAGTATAATGTATTTCAAATAACAGAAATACCAAGAATACACTTTCTTACATACTCTTTTAAACACGTTTTTTTAATTGGTTAAAATTTATTTAAAATTACAAAATTTTATGGGTCGCACATCTTATCCAATAAACTTTTCTATGATTTGTAATTAATAATTCTAACTGGAGAAATATTAGTAACACACTCTTTAACTAATAGTAGATAATGTGTCAAAAAGAGTATGTTAAAAAGTGTGTTTCTAGTATTTCTCTTTCAAATAATTAAGAAAATTACAGTAGAGATTAAAAAAACAGATGTATATATATATAATCTCAAGAAATCACATGAATGTTAGTGTAATTTGTTCATATTAAATTGAAATAAAGGTTGGTGTTTTGGACTGGCTCAACAACAAAGCCAAAACGAATATTGGGCTGGATTGGTTTGGTTGTTCACTAGAAAAGTTATGCGGATCTGTATTGGAGATCCGACTGGAGGCAAGTAAGGGTACGTCACATTATCAGGAGCAGGGAGGGGCGTGACAATGACATCATAAGTCCAACGAGGCGGTCTTTTTTAGGCTCTTAATTATCTAGTATCCTTATACTGTTTTAAAAAATTATTTATTACTAATTTGAATTATTAGAAGATAAATTTTATTATGATAAGATGTATTATTTGACACTTTTCATTAATAAGACTGTGTAGTCATAAGATTTGTGTATAAGTAATGTTACGTTATAAATCATTTAAGTATAATCCTATTATTTATTTAAAAAGTGTTAAGAAAAAAAATTGAGCATCTATTTTAGATTCTATCTCTCTCTTCTCAAAAAAGGCTATTAAAAATAAAATGTATAACATTAAAGGAAAAAATAAATATTTTTTTATTAAAGTATTGTGAATAAAAACGAAACAAATAATATATATATTTTTTTGTTTTCAATAAGTGAAAAGCAATCCTGTTTGAGATATGGTCAGGTACTAAATGAGAACACCTTTCCTACCGAAAATTCGAACCTATTGGTTTGTCACATTATCACATTGTAAAGGACTAGCTTCTGCTAGACCGTATCATTGTTGGTGGTATAGATAATAATAAGTTACAACTTATATGATCAAACACTCCTTCAAGTTAAAAGCATTTGACAAATTAACATGCTGTACACTAATAAGTGGTTTTGATCAAATAAATTTAATAACTAGACAAATAAATTTTAAACAAACCACAAAGACTTGTAAAACACCCTCAAATGTCAGTTACCCCGCTGTGAGGATAACACAACAGATTAAACCAATTAAAGACCAACAAGCCTAGTCTGTTTTTCAGTGAAAAGGCAACTAAAAATACGGGCAGAATTTTGAAATATGATGCATACATATTACCATTAGATTTATAATAATATATAGATTAGACTAATAAAATTTTGCTACGGATAACACTATATATTAAAGTCTATTATAATGACAGTAATATATTCTAATTAACACTTACAACCTTACAATAAAATTGATACTGAGGATAGTTAATTTGTTACTAGTAAGATCGTCGATTTACTCTTTCAAAGAAACACGAACGTGCACGCAGATGCAGGTGGAAGCAAGAGTGAAAAATACTTGAAGTAAGAAATTTGAGTATGTCAAACTAATTAAAATGTAAGAAAAATTTAAAGGAAGAATTTCCAATTATAGGCACAATATATATGATGTTTGGATCCTCTAAAATGAATTCTAAAGTGAATAAAAGTAAAGTAAGTGATCTCAGCAATTACTAAAAAAAATAATGGTTAATATTCCAACACTGAGATTATTTGTTACATGCATGTACACATAATATCAATCATTAATTTTCTCATAAATGAATCCTCTAAAGTGAGTTGTTCCCTTTGAAAAAGTCAGGCCATGAAGCAGCAAACATCTAATTGATATGATTCCCACATTATCGTACAAATAAATTATATATATGCACGATCAATGAAACTAAGTTATTAAAATTCTTGAGTTATTATTGAAGAGCTGTCATTGTATAAAATAAAAAAAGCATGCAAATTTGTAACTATGAGACAGATAGAAGATTTATCTCGGAATGGAAATAAGATGGAATAAGTTTAAAACTGATACAAATAAAATCTAAAAGTAAAACAATACCTTTGGGGTTTTTTGTGCGATAGTAAATATAAGCCGCCGTAAAGCCAACGGCGACAAGAGCAACTACGCCACCTAGCAATTCAGGGTTGAGGTTCTGGCAAAGGGTAAAGACTCGAATCCAAATTGGGGAAGCGAAGTGCCATATTGAATGGTAGTTCCAACATTTTGCAAGAAATTGGAAAGTCTCGCAACTGCTTTCATACATGTGCAAACTAGAAGAGGCACATATATAATAATAATATTAAGCTTTTCCGTACCTGATTAATTCCTTTCTTCTTCTCGTCACTGCTCTCATGAAAATAAGCAAAGAATAATCAGAAACGTGTCTGACGGAAGGCACGATATTCTACACTTTAATATTTCTGAAATAAGATTGCGGATACTTTCCCACCTAGGAAAAAAAAGAACATCACCTAGAAATGAATAATATTTTAATAAAATGTGAATGAAATAAAATAAAATATATAAGTTCTTAGCAAAAAATAAAAGATCAATAAGACATATAGCAATCCAGGTTGTGTAAAGCTAAATGAATGGAATCTGAAAAGGAAATAAATATCATCATTATTATTATTATAGAAAAGAACATTTTTAACGGTTGAAAAAGGGCTGATTGGCTAAACTAGTACAAAATTAGAAACAAATTACTAAAATAAGGTCATTTTGAAATATATTATCAAAATGGGATTGTTTGGTCACGTCAAATGGATTATTTTTGATAAAGAATATCTTGTGTTTGGAAAAGGTATATTTAAGAAGGTAAAGTAATTTTTGAGTAAATTTAAAATAATTCACACAAAATTACTTTGTTCGGATATTTATTCAAAAGAATTTTAAATTTTTAGGAATTCAAACTGAGTGTTTTTAGGCTTAAAATCATGCAATTTAAAATTCCACTAAATAAATAAATTTTTTAAAAAATTGACTTGCTTTTCTTTCCTGTAGCCTAGCTAGCTATTATTAGGTAACCACTCCTCTCTAATTTCACTGTGCTTCCCTCTCAACATGTGTTTGCCATTATGGAGCTACATTCCACTTTCATCGTTAGGAAATTATTAAAAAAAAAAAAAGATTTGAATCTGTATGAAGGCTACCGTGGAGCACCTTCACATGTAGTCTATAGTGGATCACGTTTATTTACCATTAGATTTATCTAAACCTCATGGTTATACAGTGCACCCTCTATATCGGTTCCCTCCCTCAACTCCCTCCATAGCCTCTCCCTTTACTCCAGCCATCAGTGACGCTGACACTACTACCTTCACTAGCAATGTCCCTTCCCGGTAGTTATCGGCAACCACTAGCAATGTTGGCTACAACTGAAACTTGGTGGCTAGTTTATTTCTCTATAATACCAAAGATCAATGCTAAAGAAGAAAGAAAATGCTGAATTGAGTTCACTGCGAAACCTAACCCAAATCATAGAATCTGAAATGGAGTCGGGCTCTAGAGTACACTCTCAAGTACTAGATCAAGTCCTTCTTTCAAGACTAGTTCAAGTCACAAGGCTGCACTATTCACCTCTCCAATCTAGGTACCTCCAAATCCAAATTCTAATTCTAATTCAAATTTTGTTTCACCGACATCGATTCTAGCTCTCAGATATCAACGTCGATGTCTTGCATTCCAAAGTTAGATTACTGTCAACACTGAACGTTGCCATTGCCAAAGTAGGCAAGCTAGAGATAATAGTTGAGTCACGCACGGTATCCGATTTCGTTCACTTCTTCACTACATTTTCAATCGTTGCAGAACCATAACATGCAATTTCAGTTGCAGTCGGCATTGCTGATGGCAACTGGTGACCACCAGGGAGGGACATTGCTGGTGAAGGCAGTAGCACTGGCATCACCGGTGGCCGGAGTAAGGGGAGAGGTTGTGGAGGGAGTTAGGGGAAGGATTTGATGTGAAGGGTGCATTGTATAACTATAAGGATTAGATAAATCCAATGTTAAATAAAAGTGGTCCACTGTAGGTCACATGTGAAGGTGGTCTACAGTAGCCTTTGTCTTGAATCTGAGCTTGAATAAACTTCGTAGTAAAATACTTAAGAAATTTGAATCTAGCGAAATGTTCTACATTTGAATTTCAACATTCATTGTCAGAAACTTGACTGAAAAGCAATCCAAAAAGAAATATGATACACATACAACAATTTGTATAACTGCACTTTTTATGTCTATTTCTCTCCATCATTATGAGATGTAATAAATGATGTGCATGAGAGATATAGACACAAAAAATGTCGTACAAACTGTTATATAATTTATTGTACAAATAAACATTTATCATCTAAAAAGGATGAATTATGATTCATAATTGGTGTTCTCTCAACAAATGTGACGCTAATATTGAGGCTACATAGTGATCCCATATGTGGTACCTATTCCCACCATGGAAGATAGAAAGGCACTTTGCAATATGTTTGGATACCCGTTGAAAATGTACTTTTGTGAATTTTAATGCATAAAACCGAATTTTAATGTACAAAATGAAGAAAGAAAAAAATGTTACTTTGAAAGAAAAAATACTTTTGAGCTCTCTCAACTGAAATCTAAACATATATAAAAACTCCCATATATCCAAAGAAGAAAATTTACAAATACTAGTAATTTTAATTGAAGTAATTAGATTTTTTAGAATTTTAAATTCTCTAAAATTTTTGAATGCTTCATCAAAACACAAATGACAAGACATAAAAAATTATTAAAATTAATATGACCCTTCCATTCACTAAAAGGAGACCAAAGTGAGCACGTCGATCATTTCAATCCTCATTTTTTTTTTATTTGTGCAGTTCAATTTGGTTTAAGGGAGTCTTTTACCTGCGCTACATGAACTATGCTACTCTTTCTCAATTTTTTTTAATGCTTTAATTTGTCATTCCAAGCATGTGTCCGCTCTTATGCTTTAGACTATTATTGTTTTATTTTAACAATTAGAGGTCTTGTAAAACTAATCCTTTCCAGCTGTTGACACTTGGTATGGTGACATGCTTTGGATAATTTATTAATCATCCAAGCAGATGAGTGTATCATGCAATTTTTAAATAAGAGATCAGTAAAATAAGATTAATCTCTATCACACTATGTTAATTTACTAATTATTGTAATAAAATTTAATTCATTTTTTCCACCAGAAAATATCAAATTGATTTTGAAAGTAGGTCTAAATTCACAATTAATTCTTAAGGTAATTCTCCTTTTGATCTTTATCAACTAAGTTCAAAGTTTAATTCTAATTAGTAAGTTTCTTTTTGTGTGTGTGTGTGTGTGTGTATTACATGGATATTTTTAAATTTAATTAAAATTTGAAATATAAATAAAATAAAAATATATAAGTGTCTTAGCAAAAAATAAAATATAATAAGAAATATTTTATTGTCAATAATGAGGAATTATGGAAATGGACCGTCCTAAAGGAAATAAATTATGTGAATCAAGATATATTATTATATCTATATCTATTACTTTGATTAGTATCAAATATCTATTACTTTGATATAGTGTGTTAAGATTGGGAAGTTAAAATTAAATTAAGATTAATAAATAGCATTCTTAATTACCATCACACTTATAAATTCTGAAGTTAAAATTAAATAACATTATTATTTAAAGTTTTTGGTACACATTCTTATTTAAATTTATAACTATAAAAAAAGGAGAAAACAGGCTATGCACTGACAGTGTAAAGTAGTTTTATACTATCATCTAATCACAAACTACCATTTATCATAAGTTTGTTGACTTTTATAATAAATATTTTAAAAGTCATATTAACGGTGATTTCTGATTGGTTGCTAGTGTAAAACTTTTTACACTAACAGTGCATGACCATTAAACTCTAAAAAAAGAAGTGGAATATTTTAAAAAATCACACTGAAATATAAGATATACTCATTTGATCAAGTTTTTTTTAAGACTCATATATATTAAGTGAGAAATATATTATTTGAAGATAGAAAAAGTTATCTTTTTTTTTGTTTTTGTTTAATATTTTTTATGAATTTTTTAAAAGTGAATAAATATTTGAAATAATTAAAAATAAGAATATATTTATTATTAGTTTAAAATTAATTAAATTATAAAATATTCAATTATATGATATAAATAATTAATTGTATTTTTACAAAAATTAATTATAATTATAAAATATACATATTAAATTTAGCCCATGCAATGCACTAGCTAAAATAATATTAATAGTTGAGAGGAAAAAAAAGTATGAGTCATTTTTCGTAAGAAAAGCCATGTAACTTACTGAGAAAGAGAGTAGATTAAAATTGAGATCCTTATTCTCAAAAGTGATGACTTAAATTTAGTATCCTTCCATTTCAAAATGTTTTAACACAAAATAAAAATTTTCTCTTAAAAAATACAAAATAAAAATTTTATATTAAACGTCGTTTTACATTTTGAATGAAACATTAAATTTTTTATTCTAAATTTGCCCGGAAATACATAATTAATGTAATGGGTTTTGAGTACTATGTGCATCAATTTTTCAAGAATTAATAATGATAATTTAATAAAATATTGCATGTTCAATTCATTAAGTACTTATTGCTTTTTCAATCCTTATGAAAAGACCATAAACCTCACTTATATATTTTGAAATGGGGGGAGTATATAAGGATTTATTCAATTTTTTTTTTACAATGTGTTGACACTAAAAATGTTGAGATAATCATTTGTGACCGACTCATGGTTAGGATTTATCAATTGATGGCTAATTTGTTGGAACCAAAGACGCTAAAACGTCCAAACCTTCAAATTTTGAAGATAACAAACTTATTAATAAGTCTCTGTTTTTCCAACTAACGTATTTACAGCATCCAATCTCATACGAGTGTGCAATAGACTCATTTATGATCATCCAAGTTTAAGTCACATTTATGGACTAAGTGTTCTTAATCTTTAAACAACCACACTAGACGCGTTCAGACACAAGCTATTAAACGGCTAAGTCTTTTTCGTCCAATCTTTGCGTCCTTCTTTTATATATTGAGACTAATGCCTTACCTTTTTAAGATCTAATGTTCAAATATTTCGAGCATTAAATAGTAGACAAAACAGTCTAGTGCAAAAGCGCAACAAGACAAAAAAAGCAAGTCAACTCTTTGAGCTGCTAAACCAAATGAAGAATGTTCAGAAAAGCAAACCTCCCGCATAGAGCTGCTCTTTCCGTTTTAGTGCAAGTTCAAAAGCAGTCTTCTCTGATATGACTGAAAGCTCGATACGCACACCTTTTCTTGAAGAATTAAAGTCAAGTGTTCTTCAACGGCTCTTTTTCGCTGACGACTATATATATCGAGAAAGAAGAAGAAGCAAAAGAGAAGCGAACAACGAAAAATCAAGCATGAACATAAAGACACTAATTGCCTTCTTACGCGTCCATTAGATGATAGTTTATAAATCTTTGATACATTGTGCTTAATCTTCCATATCCTCACTGTGTGAGTTGAATCTGTTTGTAAAACAACCTTTTTGTTGTGAAAGCCTGGAGAGGCTTAGTGAACAAAGAATACTTGGCTTGGTAAAGCAATCTGGGGTGATTGCATTGTAAAGCTTGAAGAGGCCGTGAAGAATACTTGCAACCAAGGTTGGTTAGTGGATACCTTTTAGGTAAAGGGACTAGATGTAGCTCAAGGTTGAGCGAACCAGTATAAAATTCTCTGTGTGCTTGTCTTCTCTATCCTTTAGCTCAAAAGCATTTTCGAACTTGGTTTATATTGAAAAAGTTTTTATACACACAATTCAACCCCCCTTTCTTGTGCGTCACGTGCTAGTTCATAATTTAGCAATGGCCAATGACTGAGATGAGCCCAAGTCGAGGATAATTTGAAGTATGGCCCAAAATGTAAGGCCTAACAACAAATACATGCTACTAGGGGGAAATTTGAATATCTGAAGTAGTTGAAGTACGATTATATGCACTTTTATCACTTCTCACTTAAAAATAGGGTAGTGGGTGGTTATTTGAGTGAAAGGGTTGTCAAAGGATAGTATGAGGGTTTAAATATTCAATATTTCGATGTAAAAAGGGTTCCCGACCAATCAATCAAATTTATTTTCCCAATTATTTAATTTTTGCATTTACAGCTTTCTTTACCACTTTATTTATAGCTTTCTTTATCACTTTCCTTTTTAGCCATTTACACCTTTCCTTTGCTGCACTTCGACTTAGGAATAGTGTAGCTTAGAAACCTTAGCCTTATGACTACTAGAAAGCTCTTTGGAGTGGACTAGGAACCCAATCGAGGAACAAAATCCCATCCTCGAGCCAATCGCTTGACAGGGGAATCATTCGTTGGTGATTAGTTATTCCCATTGCTAGTTAGGCGAATTTCTCACACCAACACAATTTTGGCATGCCCTGTGGGACCCTAGTTTCATAAAGACTGAGGTTTCCTTCACTTCTGCCAGATCACCCTTGGCATATGCAGTTATGTTCAGGGTGTGACCTTGCAAGGATGGAATCAATTTTTGGAAGGAAGCCGTCAAGTGTTAGGCATGTGCTATAGCCAAATACAATCATCATGGTTGCCATGATGCCAGTAACAGCCACAGGTGCTACTTTTATGGGCCATGTAATGGCTGTGTAAAGGGTCATCTCGGCCTCCCCCTGATGTTGTCTTGGAAGAAGACACTGCTAATGATAAGGAGATAAACCTTTTAACATGGGTTGCAACCAACTACCTTATGGGATGTTGATTGAGGAGCAAGAACTAGTTGCTCCTTTCATTCGACAATAGATGGAGATGGGTGTACATGATATAATGCTAGAACTCTCTAGGCACTTGGCAGACATTGTCAAGTCAATAGTACTAAACAAGATATAGAAGGCGCACGAGGAGGAACATGTTAGAACCAAAGATGTAGAAGCGTCTAGACCCTCAAAGTTTTGAAGATAACAAACTTATTAATGTTCAAGTTTTTGCCAAAGAACTCAACCCTTTGCAGCATACAAGCTTCCCTTCGAAGACCGTCCAAGTAGACATGTCAGAGAAGACCATCTAGTAGATGTGTCAAAGAAGACCGTCCAATAGACGTGCTTAAAGAAGATCGTCCAGTGAGCAACTTAAGATGATCGTCTAAAGAATAAATTGAAATATCTGATGCAAGCTTCCAACGACAAATATTCAAATGGCTAAGTTCTATTTTTCAACGTCCAATTTATTTATGCTAGTTTTTCTTGAAACTAACATATTACCTATCTTATGATCTAACGCTCAAATTGTTTGAAGCATTTAATTGTATCAGAATCATTCTAGTGTAAGAGCGCAACAAAACAAATAAAGCAAGTTAACCTATCAAGCTACCATGCCGAATGAAGAATGTTTAGAAAAGCAGCTCGTGAGCACAGTCCTGAGCTTTCCTCTTTAGTGCAAATCTAATAGCTGTCACGCCTGATCACTCTGAAAGGATAGTTTGCATGCCCTTCTTTGCATAACGAAGTCAAGTCTTCAACGGATCTTTTCTCTGAAGACTATATATATATACCAAGGAAGAACGTCACAGGATATATACGTGCCTGGTGTAAAAATTCTTAGTTAACAAATATCTTCTGAACAAAGTTGGTTAGTAAACATCTTCTGGTGAAGGGACTGGACGTACCTCAGGTTGAGTGAACTAGTATAAACTTTTTGTGTCCTTCTTCTCTCTATCCCTGAGCTTAAAAACGTTTTCAAACTGTTTTACTTGTTTCAAAAAGGAAAAAAGGTTTTAAACGCACAATTCAACCCCCCCTTCTTGTGCGCTTTTTCTATTTTAGAACATTGGCAACATAGCCATCAGGAGGCATCGGCTACTTCAGTTTAGAGAAACCAGTTTGGTCAGCCGTTTTATTTTTTTTACTGTGTAACTTGGAATAGAAGCCACTGGGCCACCATCGCTTCAGTTGGGGCACTGTTTAGATGCCCTACATACCTCCTAATATTGTTGGAACTATTGGATTGCCTCCCCCTTTAGTGATGACACCAAACCCTATATTCTCAAGTGAAGGGATCAGCATGGAAGGTGGTAGTGCATTTGGTAAGGCTAGTCACATATAGCCAATAGTTCATAAGCCAACCCTTATGAGGCAAATTGGCTACCAGCCTAACTATGAAACACAAGTGTTTTAGTCAGATGTCTAGATGATAGGCAGACAACTAAACATTATGGCCACATTGGGGACTCCTAATCTTGTTTGGGTGGAGTTGAGACCTACTGCTTCTTCTATCATAGATCCAAATGTAATAGCTGAGGCAATTAGAAAGCATTTTGGAGTCAAGTTAATATTGATCGATAGGCTTGTGTGTAGGAAGCCCTATCCAAAGTGGATGGATAGGATGGTACCTTTACTAAGGGTTTTTAAATTCCGTAACTTTACAACATTCTCAGGCGAGGATGGTAAGTCAATAATGGAGCATATTAGTCGATTCACAGCTCAATGCGGGGAAGCTAATTAGAATGATTATTATAGATTACAATTGTTCCCTTTGTCCTTGACTAGTATTGCCTTCACGTTGTATTTGACTCTACCACAATAAATTTTACTCACCTCAACTAGACGTCTCAGTCGCGGATCTGGTGAATACTTGGCAGTAGGCCAACGAGACGGTTGTTGAGTACTTAGAGCATTTTAGTCATGTAAGGAGTAAATGTAATGTGTAGTTCCCAGAGACTGAGTATGCAAACAAGTCATTGGGAATATGTAGCCATAATTGAAGGAGCAACTAATTACTCAGGATTGTGTGGATTTAGCACAGTTGGCTGCCAAGGCGACTAGGGTGGAGTAGTTCATTAGAGAAAGGGAACAATGCAGGGCACAGAGAGGCGTCAGAAATCCCCAAGCCATATCTATGATAGCTGAGGAAATAGAGAAGTCATTAGAGGAGAATTCGGTGGTTGAGCAGATGGCAGTCGAACTAATTAAGGGGAAGCCCTACTCTTATTCGTTTTTGAGGCCACCAAAGGGCAAGGAGGCTGACGGGAAGGAGCCTTATTTGTTTGACATTTCAAAAGTTGATTAGATATTTAACTACTTGGTGATGGACCAACAAATTAAACTCCTAAAGGGACAGAAGATCCCTTCGCTAGATGACTTGAAGAACAAGAGGTACTGTAAGTGGCATAATGCTTACAGTCACTCTACGACTAACTGCTTAGCCTTTAGGAATGTTGTCTGGAGAGCCTTGAAGGAAGGAAGGCACAAGTTGGTTGAGAAAGAAAGAGAGATGAAGATTGACATAGATCCCTTCCCAACAACTAATGTGCATATGGTGTCAACTACTGCGGCAAAACAAAAACAAAGGCCACCCCACAAGCCCGAGGGGCAATCCAAATACCAGTGGCAGCCAAAAAAAGCTAAGCAGGAAGCAACGGCTAAACAGGAAGAAGAAAAGCCTCCTAGGAGGTTTGTGTTCCATTGGTTGCAATATCCTTAGCCGAGTCACAAGTGGCAGCTTGAGTCAACCACCTCATACCCTACTGAAAAGTGCGTGGCTAAAATGAATGTGTAGGGAGGACATCCACCCTTAGGATCATTTTAGTTGATCGGAATAGCTTGAAGGAAGTAAGAATCAGGAAGCTAAAGGCTGAGGTAGAAAAGAGGAAGTAGTTTCTAAACAAATATGTCAAGGATTAGCCGACAGAGACCGCACCTTTGATAAGAACCTAAAAAAGGAGATCACAAAGGAAAAAGGCATTACAAAAGTTGAGAAGAATGATCGACATGCTCTCAAATAGTTGTCAAGTTAAGAGAGATAAGGTGTAGTCACCCAAGGAAGCCAATGGGAAGGAAGGAACTTTCCACTATAAGAACTACTCATTTGAGAGTAGTGATGCTAGCCCACCTTTAAAGTTGGAAGACTACGAATTGGATGGCCTACTGTCTGATGTGGAGGTTAATGAGCAAGAAAGGGCTAGCCTAATTGATGAAACCAGGCTTGAAGATGCAATGGCCAAGTTGTGCAAGCCTACAGATGGTGAGGCACCTTTAAGCCCATTTACATCAAGGCCACCATCAATGGTAGGCCCTTTAATAGGGTGTTTATATACAATAGGGCATTTATGGACAATAGGGCATTTCTCAATGTAATGTCTTATTTGATAGTGAAGAAGCTAGGTAAGTCTATAAGTGACTTATTAAATACGAATATAAGAATGACTGCTTGCACTAGCGACTCTACAATAGCTATAGGGATAATGGTGGGCTAAAAAACAAGCACGTGTTCCTTCTTTGTGTTGGATGTAAAGCCGTCTTATTCTGTGTTGCTTGGTAGAGATTGGCTTCATCCTAATTTATGTGTGCCATTTATCCTACACCAAATGTTGATTTTCTAGGTTAGAGATAAGGTAGAGATGCTACTGGCTGATGAGAGCCCATTTTCAACTGATGTGACAGTAGTAGAGGCTGCCTTTTACTCACCCCAAGCATAGCTGATCATGGAGACAACTGCTTTGGAGGAATTCTAGTCTGTGGCTATGTGTTAATTTACCTTACATGGTTTTCGACTCAAGAAATAGGCTGAGATATAGCTTGAGGAGATGTGTGTAGAGGAGGCCTATGGAAGTGCTCAGTGATTTGATTGAAAGGGTGAGCCAACATTTCCCAAACGATGAGGCTAAAGATGTAGTGGGGGAAATGCTTAGGGGGCAGGTAGAATCTATGTTAGAGGATCCTACCCACACAATTTAAAGACAACTGCTATCATTTGAGGCATATGACCCATTAATAGATGTCAATTTGGGTATAGCCGACAATCTGCGGCTAACTAAGATGAGTGGTTTGTTAAAGGAAGAGGAGTGATCCCAACTTATGCAACTGATCGTGGAGTTTAGGGATTGCTTCACTTCGGACTACCATGAAATACTAGGCCTGTTGAGATCCTTAGTGGAGCATCGACTACCTATCAAGGAGGGTTACAAGCCACATAAATAGCCTCTTAGGCGTTTTAATCTAGAGTTATTGGCCAAGATAAAGGTTGAGATATAGTGCTTATTGTTAGCAGGATTGATTCGAATGGCTAAATATGTTGTTTGGCTGTCAAATGTAGTCCCTATCATAAAAAAGAATGAGCAAGTACGAGTATGTATCGACTTTAGAAACCTTAATTTGGATACCTTTAAGGATGAGTATGCAATGCCAGTCGCAAATATGCTGGTCAATTCTATGGCTAGCAATGGCATGTTGACCTTCATGGATGGCTATTTAGGTTATAACCAAATCTACTTAACTGAGGAGGATGTCCATAAGACAGTCTAATGGCTCTAGGGCACCATAAGACAGTCTTTTGGTGCCCTAGAGCCATTGGTATTTTTGAATGGCTAGTTATGCCATTTTGACTTAAAAATGCTGGGGCTACATATCAAGGGGCTATGAATTTGATATTTCATGATCTAATTGGCAGGAATATGGAGGTCCATATTGATGACATAGTAGTGAAGTTTGTCGATTTTAGCAGCCATTTAGCCGACTTGAAGGAATCTCTTACATGGATGAGGGCACTTGAACTAAAGATGAATCTGGCCAAGTGTGCCTTTGGGATCCTGGCAGGCAACTTTTTGAGTTTTCTGGTACACTAGAAGGGCATAGAAATAGACAAAAACAATGCAAGGGCAATCACGGAGGCATCTCTCTCATGAAACAAGTAGGAGCTGTAGAGCCTTATTAGAAACATAAACTTTCTTAGGCAGTCCATGGAAATTTGATTGGTAAGCTAAGGGCTTTCTCACCTTTGCTGTGACTGAAGAGGCAAGAAGACTTTGTGTGGGGAGAGATCAATAGGCAACCATTGATTAGATTAAGCAGGCATTGGCCATTCCTCTGTTGTTGATTCCTCCATTAGCCGCAAGGCTGCTAAAGCTTTATATATTAGTTGTAGAGGAATTTATCGAATGTTTGTTGGCACAAGATGTCGAAGATGGCATTGAGTGAGTTGTCTATTATTTAAGTAGATTACTCCATGATGCCGAAGTTCGGTATACGATTATTGAGAAGCTGTGTTTGTCCTTGTATTTTGCATGTGTAAAATGTAACACCCTAAGGGATATTACCGTAACTAAGCCTAGCTTTCTAAGAACAAAAAAGAAAGAGACTTAAAAACATAGAAACATGTAAAGCGACTCATAAATATAATATTAATAATAATAGGAATAATAATAATAATAATAAATATAATAACAATAACTCTTAAGACATCTTTTGTCTAATAACATATGGGAAGGGTTCTACTAAGAGCTACCTCGTGATTTATTTCTAGTACTTGAAATTTGGGGTGTTACAACTCCACCTTCCTTAAAAGATTTTTGTCCTCAAAAATCAAAGCCTAAAAACATGTTCATGATTACTCACCAACTCATCCTTTTCGATCATTTAAGATTCATCCCTCTAATTGCCTCTTGAACAATTTCAACTCTAAACAGTCTATGATTCTTCCTTAACTTTCTCCTAAGGAAATTTCTATTTTCCTGATAAAAAGGTTTTCTATAGGACTTCATCTCATACTTAAACTAGTTTAGGAAATCATATGAATTAATGGGTTCTATCTAGATAGGCACCTACTGTCATCCATTCATCTTTGTCCAGGCCTAATCCTTAAATGCAACTCTAGGGTCAAGTAGTTTTTAGTTAGGGTATCTATCTAAAGATGTTAAAGGTGATTGGGCATTCTTTCTTAGTGCATCAAGCCTCTTTTAGATGTAACTCTCTCTAGGTTTCTATCTAATAGGTGTGATACTTAGGAATCCGTTCTTATATGTCTCCGCTAGGTGTAGCTCACAGGCTCCCCTACATGGTGACTCTAATCCTTCATCACTTAGGTCACTTATTGGCTAGGATTCATAAATGTCGTTATCGATCCAACTCTAGAGGTACTCAAGGGTTTCCTATTCACAGGATTTAGTGCTATATTGGTTTACCTTTGATAATGTTCTTCTTCTAGGATATAAGCTACTTAAAACCTAGGTTGCTATTTGTTCATCCTAAGACAACTACACTTTAATTCACGATCCCAGGGCACAAAAGACACTCAACTACCCCTTACTAAGCCCTTAATAATACAAAAATAAATAAATAGAAATAAATAAAAAAATAAAAAGCAAGTAGAAGCAACTAAGGAGGACATCACAATATCACATACTTTGCATATATTGGACATATAAATCATTAACATTTTATCCTTACAAGTTATGTAATGACACGTGTAAACATGTGTTCATATTTTACTTTCAGGGCTATCAGCACGAATGTGTTTTAGAAGTACAATCGTGCATCAAACCTAAGATGTTAAACTCAAACCCAGCATACAATATCACCACCCCTACCTCTCACCCCCAAATCATGCGAATCACTCAACTCCCTCGTTAAATTAGACCAATTATATCCATACAAGACATCAAGAGAAAAGAAAGTAATTAAGACGATTATGTTACTATTATAGTTAACCAAAATTTAATACAATACCAAGGTGAAATATACATAGGGAGTGGGAATGCATGCAAGGGGATACATTCATTTTACATCTACCATTTAGTAAACAAACACGCATCTTATGTTCTAACACACAAAAAAGGCACATATAACAATCAAAGAAAATTCTTGATGAAGCAACATAACTTGGCTAGTCTAGCACAAATCACACCAAGTGCAACAACATTCCCACTTAAGGGTCATCATATCAATCAGTGAAAGCATGCGCTAAAACAATCTATATCTATACACACAAGCATTTAAGTAAGGACAAGGAGTTTGGAAATAACTCCTCATCCTTGCACAACAAGAAAAAGGAACATAATGTCCTTAGGACATGCAAACAACCAAAAAGGTACTATCACTTAGGGAACATATACCTAGGTAAGCTCGTCATCCTTGTTGGTTTCTCTAATACTTGAAATGAAGGCCCACTACAACTAGGGGTATAGGGTTAATCGTTTCTTCCTTCTTAGAACTAAAACATTCCCTAACACTAGCAAGACACTTAAGTTAAGCAAACATACTCACTCATGGTTTTACAACACTTGGGACATCCTTTTGTTTATAACTCTTTTACATCTGGTGTCTCTTATTTTTCTTTGGTTCCTCGGGTTGGTGAGGTCCTAAACATTTCCTCTTCCTATTGTCACGCTTTTGCTGCACACTCTTAACTTCCTTTTATGATTTCACTTTACCTAAGAGGTGTTTCTCTGAAAATACTATCTTAAATTCTCCTACTTTAAAGGTATTTTCGAAAAGGTAATCCTATCTATCACATCTCTCCACTAGCACTCCCTTAGTGGGTTATAGTCCCTAAAGAATAGTGGCTGACTCATTCAAGTTTTAGTAAATCTTGAATTTCAAGGTCTCTATAGTTGGTTTTCTTTGGCTACTCTCTACCCCTTCTAACGTTCCTTACTTAGAGTTGGGTTGGTTAGGTAGGGCTCCTACTAGGAAATTCAAGGTGACTGTCCTTAGACTTGGTTTTTACCCTCCATTCTTCCAACCTACAATGCGTGAAGTATTGAGGTGGCCAGTCTCAATATTCCATGGCAAGGTAGTTAGGACTTATGGCATAACAAACAACCAAAAACACTCAGTGTAACTCAAGCAATGTCAAATAGTTTCTCAGAGAACACATAGGAAATATAGAAGACACATAACACACAGGTCGAAAAGATTGACCTACTTTGATACCATTAATGTAACACCCTAAGGGATATTACCGTAACTAAGCCTAGCTTTCTAAGAACAAAAAAGAAAGAGACTTAAAAACATAGAAACATGTTAAAGTGACTCATAAGTATAATATTATTAATAATAGGAATAATAATAATAATAATAAATACAATAACAATAACTCTTAAGACATCTTTTGTCTAATAACATATGGGATGGGTTCTACTAAGAGCTACCTCGTGGTTTATTTCTAGTACTTGAAATTTGGGGTGTTACATAAAACTTGAGTGCTATTTGCTGCCTAGAGAGGTTTTTGTAGTTTGCAAGATAGATGTAGTCAAGTAGTTATTGAATAGACCTGCCTTACAAGGACAACTGATGAAGTGGGCTTTGAAATTGAGGGCATTTTCCTTGAATTATTTGCCATTAAAAGCCATCAAAGGACAGGCGATAGCCAACTTCTTATCCCTGCATCCTTACCTTGAAGTCAAGGATCCTTTTGATTGGCTCGAGGCCTACTTAAGGACTAAACCCTGGATCTTGATGTTTGACATATCTAGAAATCACTCAGCCATAGGCGTAGGATTAGCTATTGCCAGTCCTAGCGGCCAACTAAAGAAATTCAATTGTGAATTAACAGCCAATTATTCCAATAATCAGGCTAAATATGAGGTGTTGCTTTTGGCTCTAAAAATTGTATTAGCCAAAGGTGCCCAATTAGTGAAAATATTAGGCGATTCGCAACTAATAGTTAAACAACTAATTGGGCAATATAGGTGTTGCCATCCAAATTTAATCTATTTACACTAAATGATTGTTCATTTACTCAGACAGTTCATAGATGCCAGGAGTGATATATGTGACAAGAGAAGAAAATCAAGAAGCCAACAGCTTGGCTCAAGATGCCTCTAGATTCAAGGAACTAAAAGTGATAAAAGATGATTACCAGTAGCTAGTCATAACAGTAAGTAAAATCTTGATAGTGGTACAAGATTGGTAGCAGAAGTTGGTAACCTACTTGGAAAATCCATCGGCTAAAGTTGATTTCATTTTAAGGAAGAAAGCCTTAAAGTATTTGCTACTGGATAGAGATCTACACAAGTGGACAACTGATGGATTTGTTGTTAAAGTGCATCAATGCTGAATAGGCCTTAAAGGTTATGGGTGAAGTGCATGAAAGCCTTTGTGGATCCCATAAGTCTAGGCCAAAGATGAGATGGTTAATTTATCACTATGGGTACTTTCTGGTCAACCATTTCGGCTAACTGTGTCAAATATGCCAAAGGATGTGAAGCTTGTCAAAAGTTTGGACCTCTACAAAGGGTTCTAGTTGAGGAGCTTCACAACGTGATCAAGCTTTTCTTTAGGGGTTAGGCTATGGACCTCATAGGAAAAATTCACCCAAGCTCTTCCAAGCGCAATAGTTTTATTGTTGTCACCACTGACTACTTCACTAAGTGCGTAGAAGCTCAGCTGATGGTATCCGATCCTAATTGGATGTCATTAAGTTTACTTAAAACCATATTATTTACAAGTTTGGGATTCCGAAAACCATTATGGCTGACCAAGGGATGATGTTTTCTGGCGATAAGGTGATGGCCTTCGCTTAACAATTTGGAATCAAGTTAGTTTATTCTACCTCTTACTATGCTCTAGCAAACAGACAAGTAGAGGCTACCAATAAAATTATTATAGATTTGATTAAAAAGGCTGTTGAGGAAAAGCTGAGGGAGTGGCATAAGATGTTGCCTAAAGTCTTATGGGCTTATAGGAATATGAAGAATAATGAGATTACTACTATTCCTTTTCGACTAACTTACAGCCAAGATGTTTTGCTATTAGAGATAAACATTAAATCTCTATAAGTGGCAAAACAGAACTAATTGTTAGCTGACGACTATCAGCAACTAAGAGTTGGAGTCAGTTGATAAAGATCGACTAATGGCCTTAGAAAACATCAAGCACAATATGGAGAAAGTGGCTAAAAGCTATAATAAGCATATCTAAAGGAGAATGTTTGTCCAAGGGGACTTAATGTGAAAAAAAATTTGCTAATTGGTCATAAGGACCTATAATTTGGAAAATGGTCTTCGACTTGGGAAGGACCATTTATGGTTAGCCAGGGTTTTGGCTAATAGAGCCTATAGGTTAGTCGATATGCAAGGTAATGAGCACAACAAAAGTATCAATGTTCAATTTCTCAAGAAATACTACCTTAGTATGTACAAAAACCAAATGAAATTGTCTTAATAGCTATAAGGTAGCTGCCATAGCTACCAAAGGCACATAGGCCCAAACAAAAGTCAGTTATTCAAAAAGAAACAAGATAAAAGCAAATTATGCCTCTAGAGTCGAGCTACCCGCTCCTACCGTCTTTGCCTTATTAGTTGATAGAGAAATAATTGAAGTTACGGATGCGACTGTTGCTGATTGTTAAGCTCGTAATACCATTTAATAAAAGTTAGCCAATTCAAGGTTAGAATTTTCTAGGACTTTGTTGCTACTTTTAAAGTTCTTCAAGAGTACCTCATTTTATTAGACCAAAGTGCCTATTTCATCATCTAGCTACAAGGCCTACTGATATAGCTCAATCCTCTTGTCACTGTGCTCATTGAAGCACATAATGGCACCGGTCAAGATGGGCTGAGGTCGACTAATTTCATGCTGAATTTTCTCCAAGTTAGCTTTGAGTTCTTTTAACTTGACACTGGTTTCTTCTTGGAGGTGCTAATCTGCCTATTGCCTCGCCTTGACCATCTCAAATTAAGCCCCCACATTGGCCTTGCTAGCCTCGAGCTTAATCAGTTGCTCCAATTCCTTATTGCTTTGCTCCTTAAGCCTTGCATTCACCTCATACTTAGTCTCTAAGTCACCCAGAGTAAGCGATCCGCCATAGGCTGTCCTTTAGCCTCATTGACAATCACAGAATCAGTTGCATTACCCAGTTTTAAGAAGAGAGATGCAAGGTATGAACATGTTTGGGGTCTTCAGGAAAAAGAGCTACAAGCCTCTTGTGGACATAGCTTTTATGTTATAGTAAAGGTGAGGTGTCCTTAAGCTTAGGAGGGCTAGTCAAAGGCGATTTAAAGTAATCGGATAATACTTCATTAGGAACACTAATAGGTTTTAAGACTACATCAGCTTAGTTGCTTTGATAGGAATCTCTATGAGATTAATATGGGAGTCATGGTTGTTTGCTCTATATACTAAGGTTGCCGCGAGTCAGGAAAGGTTGTGATCTTCTTGGAATGTCCTTTCTCTTTGTCCTTCCTCTGTTTGGTCTTCTTCTCAATTTTCACCGTACATGGTAAATCAATCATAAGTAAAGTCAACAGAATATGAAATGAAGAATGAGGGAAAAGATAATCTTCTCAGACGTTTTAGAGTGTTCCTTTTGACATTTGTAAGCTGATTTCCAAGTTGAAGTGGCCAAAATAGTCGATAAGTGTGTAGTGTGAACAAAAGGCTTGGGTGGTTGATTAGCCATTTGTGTTGGAATGGGATTAGGCAAGCCCTCTACATCCACTATTTGGGAAGGCTTGGTAGGGCTGGCTTGTGGGTCTGGTAAGAGGAAAGACGATAAGGAGCTATAGCAAAAGATTAAATAAGAGAACATTCAGGGGGAAGAAAAGATTTACCTCTCAAGGACACCAAACCTACAGCCCAATCACTGGTTGACAGTTTCGCTAGATTAGGAGTAGGTTGGTTATTCGATTCGTTAGAGTGTTTATCTATCAACTTGGTCAAATAGTTCTCAACTGCTCTAGTGAACATAATGGCTATTATGACTCCCCATTATTCCTCTAACAAATGAGTTTGTCATGGACGACTCGTAAATGGATGGGAAAAAATGTGTTTAGCTTGTGAGTAGTGTTTTCGTTAGCCGCTACGACTTTAGAGGGTTGATAGGACATCCTAGTGGATGACGACACTACTACCACAGAAGAAAAAGGCTTGGGAATAGCCTGCACCAACCAAACTTCCTAGCAAAGCATTAGGGATAGTATCCTTTGATTGAAATTTTATTATTTTTGACTATCAGTTTAATCTCGCATAATAGGGCTCTAGAAACTAGTGCAAAACCCTAGTTGGCATGAGTGGCTGATTCGCTCTCCTTTATTTTAAAGGGGTTTGATTGAGTCCATGCAGGTCTTGTTAGTCACTAGTGAAGAGGATTCAAGGAATGAACAAATACAAATTTGGTTGAGTAAAGCCAATTCATTATGGTGAAGGTTGAGGCCTTCGGAGGAGACAGTCGCAATAGTGCTTGCACATAGCAGATATCAAATTGAGAGGTCCCTAATGTGGGAAAATCAGGACACAATGCATTTGGAAAATATAGTCGTGTCCATACGGTTAGAAACAAAAGGAGGCCAATGGCCATATTGAACTCTTGGTTATCTTTATGTTATCAGGCAGACTGTAAATGCCACGAAACATGGTAGATAAGAAAAAGGGCCCCAAGGCTAGCCGTTGGCTAGATGTAATAGTTGAGACAAAGCCACTATATTTTGTGACAACACTAACTGACCCTATACAAGCAAAACATCTATAAAACTAGAAAAGCAAGAAGGCGTTATGTTCTCCCTTTGACATTAAGCCTGAGGATTTGGCATTGGCCAAGATGAACTTCTTGTAGGTTGAGTCATGCTTGGAGAAATTAATACCCAGTTGTTCTGGGGTTGTCATGAGCATAGCATATAAGGCAAGCAGTTTTTCTCCTATAATGGGCAAACTAAAAATGGCGACCACATCAAGCAAGGTGGGAGTAGCCACATCCTTTGGGAAAACATAGTCGTTGATAGTTGTTGACCAAAACCCTAATAAGTCCATCACCACATCGTGTTGCCAAGTCTCGTAAATTCTGCACCTCTTGCCATTCGCAGCCTTTGGCAACTACTACTCGATTAACTAGGTTGGTTACTTAGGGAAAATGGTAGGTCAAGTGCTTAAATCTTTGAGGAAACTGTTGAACTGGTACCAGTTGCAAGTGATGGGAATAGGACAACAATCTAGACTAAAGAGGTTGTGGAAGGCCGATTCATGGTTTCCTTAGTAGAAACAAAACAAGAACCCATAAGATACTTGTTCTTCTCAACATCATCAAGAAGAAATGCTTGGGTAGCTGAGTAGGATTTGGCCATAAGAGATTCTTATGACTGCTCAAATTGTGAGGTGCTTGAGGTCTCTTTACTGGAGAAGTTTCCTTTTGCATAGTCAATCTTTCACAATTTTGTGAATTAGACTTAGAGGCTGACGACACAACTACAATGGAAAATGGAATAAGAAGAGGAAATTAGTGAATGAGGACAAGCGAATAGGGTCTTTTAAGAAGTTAGGGGTAACCAATTCGAGCTTGAGGGGAAAGTAATTGAGAAGATTATGGCAAGGAAGGCACTCGAACGAGGAATTTGAATTTTACATGCCCACTAAAAGAGCCTGTCACATTAAGAAATCGTGAGGCTAGCTAGATTTTTTAGCTCTTTGCCGTCATTCTATTACTCATTTATAGATTGAATGACGCAGAAAAGGGAGGCAATTATGTTGGCACTACAAATGTTGAGATAGCCATTTGCAATTGACTCGTGGCTAGGATCTATCGACTAACAACTAATTTAGCTAATGGACAACGATTGAGATGGGCCTAAATCGAGGATAATTTGAAGTATGACCTAAAACACAGAAGCATAGCAATATATACGCACTAACAGGGGAAATTTGAATATCTGAAGCAATTGAAGACTGATTATTTGCACTCTTATCACTTCTCCCTAAAAAATAGGGTAGTTGGTGGTTATTCGAGTGAAATGGTTGTTAGGGGACATCATAAGGGTTTAAATATTTAGTATTTTGATGTAAAAAATGTCCCCGACCAATCAATAAAATTTATCTTTCCAGTTATTTAATTTACACATTTACAACTTTCTTTACCACTTTCTTTATCTCTTTCCTTTAGAATTTCAGTTGTTTACAATTTTCCTTTATTGCACTTGAACTTAGGAGTAGTGTAGCATAGAAATCTCAACCTTATGATTGCTAAAAAGCTCTTTGGAGTGAACTAGAAACCCAATCGAGGAACATAATCTTTTCCTCGAGCCAATCGCTTAATAGGGGAATCATTTGTTGGTGATTAGTCGTTCTTATGACTAGCCAAGCAAATTTCTTAAACCAACACAACAAAACAATTATTCTTTAATTTCATCTTATTATTATTTTTTCTTCAATATTTAAGTATAAGGAAAAATTGAATAAACTTTTGTAAACGGTATAAAAATTAAAATCGCCTAGTTATTTTTTTTTAAATAAATTCTCCGTTCGATATGGCCAAAACTAATGGCTTCACTACATTAATATTTTAAAACTTTTTATCTTTCAATTTGTGTCCTTTAAAGTTTTAGTATTACTATATTAAACTTCTAATTCTTTTTACTATAATAGTCTTTACAAAATATAAGATAATCATAAAATTCATCATTTTGTGGCTTCACGTCAACCTTCATAAGGTTGAATTTAGTGACTTTTTAAGGACTAATTTAACAATAAAAGTATCCAGAAAATAATGAACCACCTTAATTTTTAGAAGTTTTAATTTTTTTTATGAAAATTATTTAGTGACAAGACATAAAAAAATATTAAAATTCATTAAAATTGTTTTACCAATTAACTATCAAGTGTGTGGATCAGCTGACGCAAGGTTGTTCTGGCTTAATTAATGACCTTGAGTTCGAGTTTTGAATATACAGTTGCGTTCTACAAAATAAAAATGTTATACCAACATTAGAACTTATGACCTCATGCATACTATCCGACTTTCCCTCTCTCACTAAGCTGACCCTAATGGGTTTTGTTACGACATTTAAGCATTAGGAAAAATTGAATTTGACCTTTCGTTTGTTAGTTGTTACTATATAATTTTAAATTTTCATTTTACCATTTTAAAACAAACTCTCCGTTTTAATTTTAATAATTAAGTACCAACATTAGCTTTTTAAAGATTTTTTTTTCTTTTTTCAATCCTTCACATTAAAATTTAGTATGTTATATTAGTTTTCCAAAAATTTTCGTTAAAAAATTAATCTCTTGAAAATACAAAATACTCACCAAGTTCATCTTGTAGTATCGCCATTTTAATCTTCAGCAATGATGATTTGGTGTTCATTTAATGGCTTTTGAACTTTTTAAAGAACAATTTTAAATAAATAAAAAAAGACATATTGAACTGTACTGCCATGCATCCTAATTTTTACAAGACCAATTATTATTATTTTTTTATGTCAATGCCAAGCCACTAAGGATTTTTTCTTTTTCTTTTATATTAAACTGATATGAACCTTTCGAACACTAAGAGAGGCCAATGTGGTGTTCTTGTAGCACACAATATTTCTTGTATTTTACTCTCATCATATCACTCCACTTTGGTTTTTCCCCAACCTTCCACTGGGAACAAAGTAATGTTAGACTACCTTGCTGAAGCCTTGGTGCTAGAAATCCTTTATCGACTACCACCCAAAACCCTTGCGAGATGCACCTAAGTGTGCAAAGCATGGAACACAATCATAAAAAGCCATGCCTTCATATCCTCCCATCTTCAACACTCTCTCTCCAACCCCACCTTTTCTCTCTTCCTCATACGCCATGTTCCCACTCATAACTCTAGGGAGCAATGTTCCCTTTGCTCCCCCACCACTCACAGCCTTCACACAATTGCAAAACTCCGTTACTCATTTCCAGTTTCTTGTGGATGGGGCTTCCGCATCCTCTTCGTGAACACTGTGAACGGTGTCATTTGTCTTTCTCATGACAAATCAGGCTACTTCGATCTTGTCATCCTGTGGAACCCCTTTATTCAAAGACACATCCAACTTCCAACACCTTTTTTCACTTTCCAAAAGTTGGGGCATCAACCTTGTATGTTCTTTTTTGGGTTTGGGTTCGATTCCAAAAGAAATGATTACAAGGTGGTGAGAATTTGTTATCGTCAAGGACATGTGGTTCCTCCTTTGGTAGAGTTGTATTCCCTCAACGAGGGTGCTTGGAGGATCATTGATGCGTCATCTATGGATGTAAGGATAATGGGGTGGACACAATGTTTTTTACATGGGAATGTGCATTGGCTTGCGTACAAAGACATACATTCTCTTGCTCAACATTGTGTCCTAATGTTCAATGTGGAAGAGGAGAATTTTAAGAAAATAATGCTTCCGCGAGAGTTGAGTTCGTTACATTCATTTGAATTGACTATTTCTGTGATCAATGGTTGTCTCTCGCTAATAGATTATGTCCACGAACAAACAACTAGTGTGTGTAACATATGGATGAAGAGAGAGCCAGAGTCATGGAATAAGATGTACACTATTAATTTACAGAGAGGAGTTTAAAGGGTTTTGGCGTCAAGGACAAGTGATGAGATTTTTGTGGTCCTATGTGGAAAAATTGTTTCCTTGCACTTATTTGAACCCGAGAAACAAAAGATGACCAATCTCGAGATTGAAGGTAAAGTTGCAGGCTTCTCTATTAGTGAATACACACTGAGCTTGCTTTTACTTGATCGAGAAAATGTTCTGATTCGGTGCCCCATGAATCAGAGGTAAGCTAAATACTTATATTTTGCTTTGCATAATCTGCTACTAGCATTACTGGAGGGGAACATTTAATATTGGTTAAAATGAGCTTTCTACATTGGTTGTTAGATCGACGTGGATACTACCGTTATAGAATGGAAAAACTTTTTACATTGGACATTGAACCGTTGTAAAAAATGATTTCTACATCGGTTGTAATTTTAACTGATGTAGAAAGTTAAGTTAAAGTTATGACTGACGTAAAAAGTGACAATCTTTACGTCGGTTATAACCTTAATTGATGTAGAAAGTCACTTTCACTTTCTACATCGATTAAAGTTATAACTGATGTAAAAAGTGTTACTTTTTTTTTTAATATTTGGTCTGTTTTGGAAATGTCCACCCTTGTAATTAACAAACAGACCACATCTGTAGACAGTTCAATCACCAAATACCATCATTCAATACTAATATATACACTAAAACATATTTATATGCTAAATTGCCTTTATTGTACCTAAATACACCTCAAACGTTGCTAAACTACCTAAATAGATTCTAAACAATTATAAATAGCATCTATTACTAATTTCCAAGAAAAAGCGTGCCCAACTATTCCAGATTTGATCAATATCCTCTTTAGCCAATAGTTCATGATCAATGAATATCTGCAAGTTGAAATAACATAACATTAGATCATCAACTATAAAAACCACAACTAATCTAACTTGTTAAAAATTATATTACCTGATCCCATGAATCAACAATTCCTGCGGAGACAATGGTGAGCATATACCTTATCACAAGTATCCACACTCATAACCCCTAGGTTGTCTATGAGACTACAATTGAATATCAAATTTAAATATAATCACCAATTATTATAGTGTGTGTGTCGAAGATATTGGCTTCCCACTCCATCTGTATAGGCTACTTATTTTTCATATCCGTAGCCACGTCCCACATGTGGTCAATCAAATCAAGTGCGGGTTCTGACCTTTTAGGTGGAACATCTTTCTTTGATCCCTCAATATTCTGAACAACAAAGATAAAGCAATATTAGTGAACATGGTTAAGTTATTTCAATTTTAAATAGAGAAAAACATAAGTAAAGAATATAAGTGGGCTGAAACAACCTTCACAAGTTGTCTCAGCCATTAAATGAAATGATTGGGGGCCTGCCTTACTATTTGTACCTCTTCAGTAGGCATAGGGACTCGAGTATTTTCATTTCGAACCTGTTCAATTACCACCCTCACTATATCATGCTCTATGGTCTTGTGGTGTATGGTTGACCCCAACTTATATACTTTCCCATTGGCCACTAAGTGGAGAGGATCCTCGTTAATATACAACTCACATTGTGAAGGCTGATTAGTATGATCTCCTCCCTTAATGGATTAGTAGCAACACAACCCCTTTTTATGCTCACACATATAGGAGAAGAAGCTGCTTCTAGCTAGACATTTATATTTTGCTGAGAAAGACCCAAAGATACCTATTCCTTTCTAACCTCCTATCTAACCTTTTGTGTGATCTTCTTTGTAAGATCCCGTGTGATGCGCTCCATCTTTTCCTTGGTCATTATTCTTGCAGTGTGGTTAAGGATGTCAACGGGGCGAGGCTGGTACGAGTAGTAATCCTCCCAAACCCATCCGTATTTATATTGGTATCTATGTATCCATGAATTTTATGTATCTCCGCAGGTATTCACGAGTATCTAAATTTTAAAATTTTAAACAAAAAGTAAAAAATAAAATAAAACTAAAAATAAATATTTTTGAAACATATATTTATGCTAAAAATATAATTTTGTAACATATATTTATGCTAAAAATAAATAATTTTGAAATATATATTTATACTAAAATAAATTAAAGTAATTTACTTTATATATAATTAAGGATATTTAAATAATTATACAGTGTGGGTATCAGCGAGTTCGAGTACTTTACTACCCGTTCCCACCCCTATAATAAATGTGTATCCATTTAATATCTATGATAGGTTTCACTTGTGGGTATTTGTGGGTATAGGTTTTTTTTTTTTTTTTGCCATCCCTAGGTGTGATCGTGATGTGAAGATGGTCCTTAGTATTGATAAATGTTGACACCTCATCTAGCTATACAAACACGACCGTAGTGCTTGGGTCGGCCAATGGCAACAGTCAAAATATCTTCACGTGCTTTATTCGACCAACAAATCCTACAACATATAATTCAAAAATGTGTTAGACAATGTGTATCCTTATTACAGTTACAATTAGAATTCAAAATTTACTTAGAATCCTCTCAGCAACATGGTGTGTCTTCTCAAATATATAATTGCCCAATTTTTTTTGTGTTACCTAGCTTCCATTTTTGATAACGTGTAGGTGATGATGGAGGATCAACAATTATTGCAGGATCAAACTAGGACTCCTCTTGACATTGCTTCAACTTCTTTTTCATCATCTTTTCCTCAAGCAACTAATAGCCCCCACGAGACAATCTGTGGGAGCAAGTGTTCTTCACCTAAATCGTCTGTGACTTCTTTCTTTTCACTTGTGATAAATAACACACCATTAAATTTAGTAAAAAAATAAAATAAAATGTTAATGGAAACTTAAAAACTATATCCCTAATTAACATGAAAGATAGGGTTTAGTCGACTCTCGATAAACCTTTGTCACATCTCCTCGTCAATACCTATATACTTCTTACAAGGAGATGTGCCCTTCTTGCTCCTATATATGTATGTGCTAGTAAGGTTTGTCCTAAATGCCCTCCACTTCTCAGCTACAAATCCAAGACATTTTCTCCTTAAGATTTCCACATTCTAAACATCAAAGGTGAGCTACATTACAAATCAAAATTGAAGAGTTAGTGTATGATAATATGTTAAATATAATAGATACAAACATAGAGGGTAAAATACATATACCATGATATCCTACCAAATCTGATTCTTCAGGATCTCCTCTACATGTTCCCAATCTGCAATGAGAATAGAAATCCTGGATTGAGTAAGGATCCCTATATAGCTGTTGAATTTTGTTGCATTTGGACCTAAAGCTCTCCTAGTATAAGATCAACTCAACCAGTAACTTTGGTCACGATGGCTTTTAAGGGTCATATCTCTCAACTGTGTAGGTTGCCTACTTTTTTTGTGTGTGTAGATTATGAAGGAGGGTTCCTAAATGGATCATCCTTGTGCTATTTAGACAAAAAAATAATAAAGGTTAGTAGCAAGATAAATAGTACATAAGATCTAAATATGAAGATAAACATAACAAAAACATGATTAAACAATAAGATAAACATAACTTATTTGCTAATGTGGTTAGGCACGAATGTTCTCCCATATCTCTTCTTGTGATCATCATGAGTAGCATGTACGTACATTGTCCACTTCACTTTCCTCAATGATAGTAAGTATCTGTGTTGAGAAAGTAGGAGTCTTAGAAATATCAAAAGTTGAATCTTTATTTTCACGACTACCATGTGTGCTTCTTCCTTAGAGAACCACTGACCACATTTCATTAGAAGGATTATTGACAGAAAACATTTGTTTTGCTTGGTATGCCATGTTGAAAGGCTCGTCCTTATATGCTACCTTGCGAACGTTTACCAATGTAAATCCTAATTCATCGGTTTGCATACCATTGTTACTGTCAACCCTACACGCATTGGTTGCAATAGTCACATTTCGAAGAAGATGACCTTACAGGGCACTAATTTAAATGGTTTTTTTTACATTGATTATAATTATAACTAATGTAAAAGACCTATTTTTACATTGGTTATAATTTTAATCGATGTAAAAAGGCTTTTTTACATCGATTATACTATAACTGATCTAAAATCTTGACCAATTATTTACAAAAATGCCATTGTATTTTTGTTTACATTGGTTGTAAAACAACTGATGTAAAATGCTGTTGTAAAATCCAATTTTTGTTGTTTTGTAGTGCTTTGTTTAGTTACGCTAAATACTTTAATTTTCAAGAAGTAATTATATTGGTTTTTATTAGCTATGCTTTTAAATTAATGTTGCTATTGCATTTGCAGCCATGTTGTAACAACAACCATTTAGCTCATTGTAGATTTTCTATGTGCTTTTAAGCATAAAAGTTGAATGTGAAATTACTTTATCTTTCTAATTATTTTTGGTAAGATTGATTACTAACATACTTTAATTATACAGATGTGCAGAGTGGGTGCAAGATGAAGGGTTAGAAGAATTGAATTTAAATGAGAATTTGTTAAGAGTTGAATTTATTTCAAGGAACTGTTAATTCAATTATGAAATTTGATTCAAATTCTCAATGTAATGTTTTCTCAATTTGATTCTAAATGAGTATCTAGGGACTTAAAATCAAATCCTCCTAAGGATTCTTGTAAGCAAGAACCATTTATTTTTCAGTTAATAACATGTATATAAGTCAAAATATTAATTTTTAAATTTGATTAACATCTTGATTCACAAATAAGTACGAATAACCACTTTCAATTTGGTTATCAAACAATCGAATGCCACTAATAAAATGACTTTGTAATCTTGAACAAGTATGAGTACTTGCAAACGAAGTATTTATTTGATTTAGTCTTGTGTAACTTGAATTTGCAAAGAAATCAATTTGATCAAATAGTCAAGATAACTTGCAAGAATGTCAAGAATTACAAAGTTAAAGGAAGATTAATGTAATAATTGAAAATTGACTTGAAAAGAATGTAATCAAAACTGAAATGGAAAATGTAATAAAACAAGAAAATAAAATTAAAATTAAAAGAAAAGAAAAGGGAAAGAAAAGAACTTAAATTCAAAATGAATTGTAAAGATTAAAAGAAATTCCAGAAATGTAAAGTAACTTGAAATGTAAATGCAAAACCTTAAAGAATTTGAAAGAAAAGAGGAGGGAGTAGAGATCAAATGTGTTAAAATATAAACAAAATCAATTAAATGGAAAGCAAATTAAATACATAACTATGTAAACTATACAGTTAAATTAAAGAAAACTTGAATTTAAGAGAATTTGGATAAAGAAACAAAAACAAAAGAAAGAATAAGATGATAGAGAAGGAATGCAAGTTAAACTAAATGTTTGAAATGGAAAGTGCAAGAAAATAAATCAGAATGCTAGTAAATTTCTAGAAATGTAGATAAAACACTTTCAAAATTAACGTAAAGAAATAAGATGAGGAATAGAAGCAAGTAGAAAGAAAAACTAGCAATATTAAGATAAAGTGTTAATTGAAATATAGGTAAATTTTTTGAAATGTAAAGACTTCATTGAAAAGTGTGGTTAGATATATACATTCGATTAATATAGAACCTACAAGCATTGATGTGTGAGGCGTGTTAGGGATTACAAAGTGTTTGATGTAGTGTTTGAAAAGTATTGATGGAACACAAGGGTCTTATTTATAGATTTTCAACTCTAATGGTTGAATTCTATTGTTACTACTAAAAGACAATGCATTAGTGACCAAATTTAATGATAGAAAATTGTTTTCCCTCGCTATTCGGGGTCACTAACTTTAGTGACTATTTTTTTAAAAATTACATATAGTTTGTTTGGTCACTAATTTTAATTTTTCTATTTAGACTCAACAACTTTCTGCCATCTATCTCGATTTTGATGTTGAAAATAATTGAAGAAATCTTCTTTGATTCAAACCATTGCATCAGATGCTTCATTGCCAAATACATAACAAAGTTCAGAATTTCCATCCTTATTGATTCTTCAGTCTTTGATTCCTATTCTCTACTCGAATCTTCAACCATTTTGACAAAATAGTTCACTTTGATTTCAAACTTTGGTTTGGAACGTCTTTGAGAAATCCAATTCCATTGAATTCATCTCCCAAAACTTAGAAATTTTTATAAAGCAACCAACATATGCTCCCTAAAAATGTTTAACTTCATGTTAATAAGTAGGCTTAAATATGTTTTTGTCCCTGTAATTTAGCACTTTATCATTTTTCGTCCTTATAATTTTTTTTTCATAATCGTTCCTATAATTTCCTAACTTTTCATTTTTGGTCCCTGCTATCAAGCTTCATTACAAAAAGTTAAATTACTAACGTCATGTTGACATTAGCATGTGCCACATTAGCAAAAATGATGTCATGATGATGCCATGGTAATGCCATCATGTGCCACGTCAACATAGTGACATGTCATCAGTGCCATGTTAATAAAAAGTGTCACACTAGCAACAATGTCACGTCCTCGTTACCGTAGAGGGACTAAAAATAAAAAAAAAATTACAGGAACTTAAAATGAAAAGGAATTTACAGTAATGAAAAATGAAAATAATTACATGGACTAAAAGTAAGAAAAAGACATTTTTGCAGGCATGAAAAAAAAATTAAGCCTTAAATAAATTGTATAAATTTAATTTAAAATTAATATAGAATAAAAATTATTTTTAATAATCACGCATTCTTTCAACTTTTCTTTATTTTTTCCTTGTTCAAAGGCCATTCACATGTTGCATAAACACTCTAAACTCTTTTATTCACAATATACACCATTCCTTCCATCTTAACATACACATACCTCACACACAAAAAACATACACATGGCCTATGGCCTACATATACCTCTATAGCACACTCTTTCACACAATCACTTTTTTTACACCCTCTTTTGTAACACCCATTTTCCTAATATGTGATTCAGTGTTGTGATAACTAAAAAGTGGAAAATTGTTATGTAATCTAGGTGATTAAAAGAACTAAATGAATTGTTATGATGTATGGTATATAGTATGTGGTGATAATTGTGTGTTGTTTGTTTGAAATACTAATTTGAATTTAGGAAGTTTGAGATATATGCTTGAGACAAATTGGGTGTGTTATTGGAGTTATTTTGGGATTTTGAGGGAAAATAGTTAAGTTAGACCAATTATATGTTATAGGGAGTGGTTTGAGGAGTTATGAATCTTAAATAGCCCAAAGTCCATGTGAGAGCTCTGGAAGGTCCAAGTATAAACGAAGGAAAGGAGAGAAAGTTTCTCTCACTCTCCCATTCTCATTCTCTCTCTTCTCTTCATCTCTCTCTAGATTTCTCAAGCTATTAAGTGCAGTCAAGGGATTCCGGGCTTGGTTTAGTGTTTGTGGTGAGAGGGGGAATCAATCTGTGGAAGATTTTGTAGCACCTTTAACTGTCAACATTTTTGTAACTCAAATTCAAGCTCTAATAGCTCAATAGTAGAAATTAAGATAGATTTTTTTTTTTAAATCATTTAAAACTGAAATTGTAGCATAATATAAAATGTGAAATCTTTTTCCATGTACAACGAAATAAGAGTTTTACTACCAAACCATTAAATAAAATACTATGATAACAAATACCAATAAAAATGAAATATAATTTAAAACTTTACAAAAATGCAGCTACATATTCTTGAAACGAAAAGAGTTTACATTACATTCTAATGACATTATAGCACTGTCTACTACACAACTGAGTACTCCTTCAGATTAGAGCATTACCATTCTAATCCCAAGGGAATACCAGTTTTGACACCGCACCAAACTATTTCGACATCTGGTATTATAGAATCAAACCATGAACTCGTCGTTCCATAGGAACAGGTCTTTTACATCTTCAACTACGCTTCTGCCACGCCACTCTGATACCATCTTAGTTGGGGGTTGTAAGCCTTATGATCCATGTAGTGCCTTAAGCCAGTGTGACTCTTTTGTCAATACCACGCATTCCTAAGCCATGTACCTGCTCACGTATAAATCAAAAGGCAATCCGCTCCCTATTTCCATTCCAAACATCCGTAGATGAAGGAAGGGACGGATTAATCAGGGGCAAGAACTAGACAATTTGAAGCCAAGAAATCAAATAAACCCAGAGACCCACCCAAACCATAGTTCATATCACAAAATTAGTATGACAGACATTAACAGAGCCATATCATACAATAAATTATAAAACCATGTATTAAACATTACAGCATTTAGTAAAGAGCACATTCACAATTCATAATAAATTATTACGGCATATGTAAATATCATAGTCATTACGCACACGTAATGCATCCCATTCCCATGCTACACACAAACAAAGATTTGATGTATGACCTATCATCTTTCCTTTCAATCCATTAATTATTTCTATCAAGTTACTCAATAGATCCAAATGGTAGCACTACAAGTCTGTCTATACTACTACTATCCACAATTGATGCGTCCCATACCACACCACTTCAGGGTTTTATTGAGACACTTGTTAATGCAATGCATGTGGGCCTATAATCTACTAAGTGTTCATCAATATCCATGGGAAGTGACTGGGAGTACATATACCTCTCTCACACCAAGGTACAATCCTCCTCATCATCGAAGAAATGAGCAATCTTTCAGCTCAGGACATTCATAGTCCAAACAAAGGTATACTCTCTCACACCAATCTTGGAATGCTGAGCAGTTGTCGGGGTTATCAAGCTTGGTCAGGAAAATATCTCAGCTCAAGGGCGCTACCCTAGCCATTGGGACCTTCACCGCTCTATACCTTACCCCCAAGACCTCCACAAGTGGGTCCCTGCCTTTCATTCCTCAGCATACCAAACTATGGCTTCCCCATCCATAACACATGCCATCAGTGCATGGTTCACAACATCAATATATATGCGTATGATGTATGAACATCCACAAGAATAATATATTCAACTATAAACATTCATACTTTTCTATAAAATTTAACAAAACCTCCTCTATTTTGGTACATTCCATCACATATCTCATTAGGCATGGACAATAAATCAATAGAGAGAAACCATGGCCAACATATCCATTCCACAATTTCATTCATTTTATTAAAATTGTCATCACAATCAATTGGCCATTTATAGGTATCATTCACATCACATCACATCACATCTTTTATGAATTCAATTGCATTTCATTTTTAATGCCACCATCACAGACTAAATCAATCATTCAGTCAATTCGCTTCATTCAAACATATTTTCGTTGATCATTAACCATTCATGCTATTAATTGCCAATTAATAAAAGGATCTCATTTCTTGATTCAAGAACTCACATCTCATTAACGAACCAATGCTTATTATAATTAAAAGACACTAATTAATCAACACATGTTCTATCCCAAATTATCTTTTGATTACCAATTTGATGATTCTATTTATCTACCCATACTATAAAACACAAAGCTAAGCTTTAGGAATATCAATTACATCATAGGCAATTTTTTTGTTTTCTATTATATTGTGATACCCTATTTTTGTTGATTGTTTTGGCATAGCAAATAAATTTTTCTTCCAACCATATTTTGCAGTCTTAACCTTCAATATGTCTAGTTTTTAAATATAATTTTTCCTAATTTTTATAAAATCATTTAAGAGTCCAATTGATCACTTTTTCGTGGCTGGTTGCTGTCAGAATTTGACAGAACAGCAGTCAATCAAAAATTTTCCAAATATTCATCACATGGAATTAGAATACGAAATTTTACAGAGATATTCTAAACATACAGAGGCATCTCTCTACCAAAAATCATGCAAAAATTTCAACCACACAGGAATTTATACACGAAAAACAGAGACTGTTCTACTACTGTAGAATTCAGTAACTTGTAATATAATCTTTAAGCATTGTAATCAAGCAATTGACATATATTTCAAGCAATTCCATCATCAAGAACATCATAGAAGGCCCAACTAAGCTCTATGTGGCCAATCATGCAAGCACATCACCGTTAGAATCTCCAAGGGTCATACAAATGAAATTGATAACACATAATTCATCAAAATCATTGTCTAGGCCATTATCATTCTTGAAATCAAATTAATCTGGTTTCTACCCCCTTACCCATAGTGACCCGCGATTGTCTACAAGAGGGAAGGAGAGGGCTTTGCAAATTCATGCTCTAATCAAGTTCCTAATTGTACAATCAAGACCAAATAAGCCTCAATTAGTGTTCTATAACAAAAGCCCCTTGAAAATTTGAAGAAATTTCAAGAGGAGACAAAGAGGAATTGGTGGAGGGTGGTGGTGGTGTGTGGGCTGCGTGAAAGGAGAAGAAAAAGGAAGAATAAGGGCTTCCACTCACCTTGGCTTGTTCACAAATAGAAGTGGAGACCTTGGAAGCTTTGGGTCTTGAGAGATTTTGAGAGAAATTGAGAGGGTTTGGAGAGGAAGAAGAGAAAATGAAGTGTGTTGGTGGTGAGGAGGTGAGGGTCGTGAGTTTATGGAGCCAAGGGTAAGGAAAATCTAATTTTTCACCACTAAGTATTGACACATGTCACTAAAGTGTCCGGTTATTAAAATTTTCATTGCATTCTTTTTAATTTCGACACAACGAACTTACTAGGAATTGTAGTAATGAAATTAGACTTAATCTAGTCCTTATCTGGTCACACATATGAGGTTTATCTACAAATAAAGCTAAAAACAATCGGTTTGTTTTATAAGTGATTTTATGAGCTATTTATGAACTTATTTTTAGAAAACTATTATAGAGATCTCAGTTCGAGTTCTCCTTGTTCAGGTAAGGTCTAGACACACTAAGGAATCTCTTGTAATTTTTTAATAATTTTTAAAGCTCATTTAGTTTTTCTAATTGTGCTTTATAAGTATCTGTGAACGCTTTTTACTCATATATGCTAAATTATAAAAATTCTCGAAAAATTTCTAAAAATTCATGATAAAATTCTAATCATTTTTCTAAACTTAAAAATTGTTTTTCTTAAATTTTTTTGACTATTCTACAATTTATCTCTTAATTATCTTTCTTTATTCTAATTTATTAATTGCAATAAATCTATTTTTATTTATAAAATTACCAAAAAATAATTTTATTTCTTAGATACCTTTCTAATATTATTCTAAGGCTAGAATATATTTTTCTCAACTTTAGAAATGTCTCTACTAATTATTTAGACATTTCTATATAATTCCAATTATTACCTTTATTATTATTAAGTCTAGCCATTATTTATTCATTGAAGCTAAATCAAATCTTTCAAAATTTATAAATCTCTATCTAAACTTTTCATTAATATCACAAGACAGATAAACAAATGAAAATTATTAGACAATTATTTAAGTAATATTTTGAGGATGTTACAGATTTGGCTTAAGACACCAGATTCTCAAGGACCCTAAATCCAGATTTGGAAACTTTTAGAGGTAAGGGAAGCTTACTATTACTTGATTTGGTGTTTGTGGTGGTTGATATGTCGATTTAATGCTTTGGAATGGGTTGATTACGGTGAATATCATGTGTATATGGGTTTTGACATCAAAATGGGTTTGGAAAGGGAATTTTAAAATCTGTGGATGATTTGTGGATAAAATTGTTATGTAATTGATTAGAAAGGTATTATAAGTAGTTAAAATTGTTTTCTGATGCTTGTTGTTGATTGATTTAGTAAAAAATAGGTGCTGGTGATTGATTTGCGAAGAAAACGATCAAAAATCGCACCGAGCAATGGATGGCTCGCTCAGCGACAGAAATTTTCGCTTAGCGACGAATTTTGAGGTCACTGGAAGTTTGTCACTTGCTCAACGATGGAAATGTTCGCTCAGTGACGGTTGCTTAGCAATGGAATTCGTGTTTTGTGAGAAAAAGACAGAATTTTCTTTACTTTCTTATTATTTTGTTGGTTGTTGATGACTTTATTGACTCTTATGAATGTCAAATGTATATTTTAAGATAATTGGATGTTCAAATGGTTTTCTAAACTGGCTTTTGGGTTTTTCTTTATTATTATTATTGTGGATTTGTTTGATAAGTTGTAAGTGTCTCGCTGAGTGAAACATATGTTCGTTGAGCGAGAATTCTATCTGAGACTTGGTTACTCTCTAGAATTGAGTTCGCTGAGCGAGACTTATACTCACTGAGTGAGAAATTTTGAAAGGGAGAGTGTGCTCCTTGTATGAAAGGTACTCACTGAGTGAGCATATGGATCACTGAGCGAGCATGTAATTCTGTTTTGTTGTGTGAGAATTTTCAAAAGGTATGTGTTGCTTAGGCAATGTCTTACCTGTTGACCATGCAAGAGGCCAAATTGGGCGTGCATGGGGTTGATGGTGATTGTTGGACCATAGTTGGTACTGAGTAGGCCATGTAGTGATATGTTGATACATATATATGATATGATATTTTTGTGGTTGAGTTGATTGTTGTGGTGATACATGCATTTGCATGCATATGTTGTTGGCTGAGGTTGTGCAGGCCTCAAGCCATGTACGGGTAGGCATGTAAGGTGGATGGTGACTAAAGTTGGAACTCAAATGGGCATCCAACCTAGTGCCTGGATAAGAAGTGGAGTCTGAAAGCTAGGCCTAAGGGATGAGTGGATAGGTAATCCCGTAGTGGGCCAAGGCAGTGCAGGCCTTGTGTCGCGGTATACCACCACTCATATACACTTATCCTGACAACCATAAGCTTATCCATTGATGAGAGTTTTGGCAATCCCTGAATGGTGCTTAAAAGGCCCTGGTAGAGGGTAAGACCTAGCTGATCACCCAGAATGTAGTAAATGTCTCGAGAGTCGTGTCATTTGTAACACCCCAATGTTTTCCTTTAATTATTATTATTCGTTTGCCTTGTTTTTAATAGGATGGTATTTTAAGAAAAAGAAATATTGGGCTTTTAAACTGAGGTTTTATAATTAGAATTTTTTAAAAGTTTTAAAACCCTTTTATTGGGCTTAGTTTTATGAGTCCAAAGTTAGCTTTAAGTATTCCTTAGGTTTCTTGAAAACCTAATCCTTTTTCCTTATTCTTTTGCATGTGCCTCCTTGGAGATACCGTGCCGTTAGAGCCTTTGCAGTCAAGAAGTGAGGAACATTAGAAAGACGCTGCTACACTGTTCGTATCCTCTTGCTAGAGATCGCCTCTTTCAAGGTAAGGGGGGAGTGAGTTATCTCGCTCATGAGTATGGCTTTGGTCGTGGGTAGAGGGGTTGGCCCTAGACCCCGATTGCTTGTGAATTATATGGTTGTGTACGTGTAAAGGGGAATGCGATTTTCCCCAAATTATTAATAATCTTTATGAAAATTCTATGTTTAATTTATATGGATTATCATGGATTGTCTTTTTAAAATCTGTATCTTGGATCCACCCGGCGGGGTTAGATAGCCGTTGGGCGACCTTTCGTTGAAAACTACACTCCACGTTGGCGCCGGGCGAGATGAACAATCCACTGGACAGGTTGGGTCCTGACGTGGACCCGCTAGCCGGGCTGGTTGTGGCGCAGACCCGTCGGGTCGGATATATAGCCCGCTGGGCGGATTTGCTGCTGGCACAACGAGTGGATACGATTTTGGCTATTTCGTTCTTTGTGCCTATGAACTCCTTTTTTTGCAATTTTTAACTCATTGTTGTTTCTTTTTATGCCTTGTTAAGTTTATATTGTGCGACTGTTATTTACTTGAGAAAATTGAGTATGATATAAAATTGTGTTAATGTTTCATGATCAAAGCCTGTGAAAAGTTGTAAGTATTGTATGTGACCATGCATCATAACATTTGAGTTATGTGATTAGGAAAGTATGTAGGAATCTGGCTGGTGGAGGCCGTGATGGGTTGTCTAACTCTAACCTTGGGGGCTATCCGGTTGGGAAAACTCCAATGGTCCATGTTGATCCCATAGAGTCGAAGCGTACTGGCAAAACTGGATAACCCTGACTAGTTGTTGGGGGATATCATACTAGTTGAGGGTGCGAGAGCCGAAAGCATCGGTACCAATGACGCTTCTTATGGCCATGCATTTTCTCCTAGTCTACTTTCCGACAAGTTTAAGTTGGTACCACATGTGCATAAGAAGTAGAAGCTAAGTATTGCATTACATATGTTTGTGTGCGTTCTGGTTTTTGCAAATTACTGTTAATTGATTATGTATGTGATGTGTATTCTACCTGTCTCCATTGTCATACTTTGAGCATGATGTGAGATGTATCTCACTCCCTTGTTTTCTGGTGTTTTCTGTATGTGTCTGTGATATACAGGTGACATCTAGCAGGACCTTGAGGAGGAGTCTTAGAGTAGGGGCATTGGCCTCATTGCAGTTTATTTTACAGCTTCTTTTCGGTTTTGTCAACTTTGATAGTAATGTGACATCGAGGTCTTAGTTATTTATTATTTTAGCTTTTAAACTTTAGACTAATAGTTTTACTTTTAAATTGGTTTATTTTATTTTATTTGGACTTGTATGGTCAACTATGGGCCACCATCATTTGGTTAATCAGTAAAGCATCTTATGGAGTTTTAGTAAATGTGAGTTGTGCATGTGATGTCCTTTATCGTGTGAAGAAAAAGATTATAAACTATCATTTTATTTCACAAATGACAAGTATGTTATATTTTCGTAATATTTATTTAATAATTAGCTTTGGGGTAAAGGGTGTCACATCATTCATGCATTGACACTTTGGGGTTAAAAGTATGATGTGTTGTGCTATAATGTATGTAAACTCATTCTTTGATAAATTGGATTCCAAATTGGTATGTTGATGACCTAATGATATGGATTACATATTATATGCTTGTTTTGTTTCGTAAGCTTACCCATGCCTTGTTGTTTGTTTTGTTGTGGTTGCCTTGTTGGTTATTGTCTTGTGTTGCTGTGACTGTGAAGATCACATTGTTCAGCGTGGGAGCAGAGGGTGAAGCTTCAGTAGACCCAGCTTCCAACAGTTGATGCTTGGAAGTCTCAGTGGAGATGGTAGAAGGCCCGTTATGGGTGGAGCTTTTCTAGAAGCTCTTTTGATTCTTTTCTTTTTGCAGTTGATGTATATGTCGTATAGTGGACCAGCTGTAGGGAGTTTTCTTTTGTATCCCTCTCCCTCGATATTGTATAACTTGGCCTGTATATTATATTGTTTCATATCTTATATATACATATATACTTTATGGTATGGATGAGATTATAATAGCATGTTGATTATTTATTTTTGAACATCTTAATCATGTTGAAGTAGTAAGTGGTAATGTAGTGACAGAGGGTCGTTACAATTTTGGTACCAGAGCTGGTCATGTCTTTTGGGAATGAACTTGTGGGAATAGGTCTGTTGTGTCTTCTATTGTGTGTGCTTATAATTGAGATTTACTGTGGATGTCTAACTTGGTTGTGGATTTCTTTCCAAAGACCATGGTTATGGCTTACTTGGTTACCTGTTTTGTATTGGATCCCTAACCATTGGTTAGAAAAAATGTTGTTTGTGTTGCCTAATCTACTGGAAGTGGCTACAATGTAATTTTGAGAATGGCCAACTCAAAATTGTATTTGAGCACTAAAGGTGGAAGGCGATGTTGTGTGTTGGACTCATGGATGGAGTTGACTAATGGTCTTCCTTCGTTTGTTCTATGATTGTTGCATGAAGTGTTGATTTAACCATATAGGTGTATATTGACTGAATGATTGTTATGTGCTTTTGTGAAGCCACTCCCTCAAAGGAATGACTATTGATTGATGGTTTATTATTAGGTTGGTCGTCTTATAAAATCCTAATTGGTTTGAACTATTAAGGGTTCATGGTGAGACGTAAGAACAAATCTAGCAGGAAGGTGACAACTGACGTAGCTCAAGTTCTTCATGATCTGGCTACGATTGTGGCTCAACAGGCTATGGTGATAAATTAGTTGACCACTGCGATCTCTAGGCAAACGCCTTTGGGTAACCAACGGCGATGCCACTACGACATCCCTACATCGACCATTGCTTCTGGATTGACAAAGGGAGGAGAGAGGCGATGCATTTCCTACACGTGAGATCTATCTCTCAAGTTTGGGAGAGAATAGGTACTCGATGCGACCTAGCTCAATAGCCTAGAGGAATTGTCAACGTCAACGACACCCACATCGAGTTCACACTGTTGTGTCAAAGGCAACGGTGGATACCCTAATGAATACAATCCATAAGAGCCCTGTGAAATGTTTAGATGCAAAGGTCTGCATTATGTCTCAAGTTGTCCTTTTAAAGAGAAAGTTTGTTTCATATGTAAGAAAGGAGGACACTTCGCTAGAGATTGTTGTAACTCTTTGCACAATAATCCAAGAGTCAATGATGTCTTAACTGAGAGGTTTGTGGTAGGTGGAGAAAGAAATGAAACCAAGACCCCTCAGGCTGAGAACCCAAATTTGATGAAGTGTGATAAAACTAATAATCCTTAGATTTATACTGTAACCTAGGCAAGATCACCTTTTGCTTAGTTGATGATGTTTTATGAATCTTGTCCATGTGTTCGTTATCCGTATTTTCCTTAGTATCTTTATTTTCTCCGTGATGTATAAAACAATTTTCTTTAAAACGACCCTCTATCGCTACATCTTCCGTCTCTTTGGGGGCCTATAGCATGGCTTGTGTAAGGCTTGTCCTGGCTTAACCTATTTATTAAAAAGGCTAGATTTAGGTTTTTTTAAGAATCATTTTTAAATAAAAAGTCTTGGTCTTCATTCACTTAAAATTAATATCACTTAACTACAATTTTTGTTGGCCTAAACACCTTTCATACTAACCAAGACTTTAAGACTTTTATTAGAACTCGTCACTCAGGTCATTAATCAATAGATAAGGTGCAAAAGGAATAACAGTAGTGGGTGTGACGTGAAGAAAAAGAGAATGCTATGCGAAAATAGGCCAGGGAAAGCTTTGTTAGGCCTAAGCTTGACCTTGGTTTAAAATATAAAGTATGGCCTTTTTTCTTAAAAAGACTTTTTAAAAACCCTAAATTTGATTCGTTTAATAAACAGGCCATGCTTGGACTGCCTTACGCAGGCTAGGTCATAGACCCCTGATAGGCCACCTAACCTATTTTCACCCTTATTAACTATGAATGATGATAAAATAAATGGGAGAGAGTGTAAAAAAGCGTGTGTGAGCGTGTTGAGTGAAGAAATGGTGTATATGGTGTGTGAGAGAGCCTAAAATGTTTATGCACAGTATGAGTAGCCTTATAGTGTTGAATGAGAAAAAAAAAGTGATGAAAGGTTGAGAGAATGCGTGATTATTAAAAATTAATTTATTATTATTGAAGATTATTTTATTTTATATTAATTTTAAATTAAATTTATACATTATATTTAAATTTAATTTTTTTTTGTGCTTACAAATGTCTTTTTTTTCTTTTAGTCCATGTAATTTTTTGTCATTTCTTGTCCCTATAAATTCTTTTTTCATTTTTAGTCCTATTACAGTAATGATGACATGGCATCGTTGACGTGACACTTTTTGCTGATGTGTCACCGTGCTGATGTGGCACAGATGACATCACCATAACGTTATTTTTGTTGATGTGGCGCATGGTGACATCATGATGATGTAATCAATTTAATGTTTTTGTAACAGAGTTTGATGGTAGAAACTCAAAATGAAAAGTTTGAAACTTATAGGGATAATTTCTAAAAAAAGGTTACACAAAAAAATTGAAATAGTGTTAAATTACAAGGACGAAAAAACATATTTAAGCCTAATTATTCTAAGTATATTGATGACTTAACATAATTTTTTAAACAATTTTAACTATTTTTTTATTAATTATGTTATATAGCTTTTTAGGAACAAAACAGTCATTTTACCAATTTTCGAGCTCCGTTTCCCAAAAATTATTAAAAATCTAAACTAAGTACTGAAAGAGCATGAGATCACACAAGAAGGGAGATTGAATTGTGCGTTTTAAAAACTTTTCTGCTAAAAATGAGTTCGAAAACATTTTGAGTGAAAAGGATAGGGAAGAACAAGAACACAAAGATTTTATACTAGTTCACTCAATCCTTGAGCTACGTCCAATCCCTTCACCTAGAAGGTATTCACTAACCAACCTTAGGTTACACAAGTATTTTTCACGGCCTCTTCAGGCTTTACAACGCAATCACCCTAGATTGCTTAACAACCCAAGTATTCTTTTTCACTAAGCCTATCTAGGCTTACACAACAAATACAGTTGATTACAAAGAAGATCAACTCACAAAGTGAGGATATAAAAGATTAAGCATAATACAAAATTGTTTCAGAGAATATTCAACTATTATCTAGTGGATGCAAGAAAGTAATGTGTTCTTTGCAAAATGTCTTACAGTCAACGTCTGTATGCTTTTCACTTGATTCTCTTGTGCTTCTTCTTCTTTCTTGGTATATATATATATATATAGTCTTCAGTGAAAAAAAAAGTCATTGAGGATGACTTAGCTTCAATCTTCAAGAAAGAGGTGCATGTATCGAGCTTTCAGACAAGTTAGAAAAGGTAATTTTTTGAGCTTGCACCAAAACGGAAGGTGCATGATTGTGTTAGCAGTTTGCTTTTCTGAACTTTCTTCTTTTGGCTTGGCAGTTCGATAAGTTGACTTTCTTTTTCTGTATCGCTGCGCTTTTGCACTAGAATGTTTATGTCTACCATTTAATGCTTCAAATATTTGAACGTTAGATCTTAAAAAGGTAAGACATTAGTCTTGAAGTTTGCATATATAAAAGACGTATAGACTGGATGAGTATCTAAGAACTTAGTCATTTAAATAACTTATGTTTGGATGAGTCTATTATTAGCGTCTGAGCTTAAGACACAATCCATGAAAGGAGACTTACTCTTAGACGGTCCTCATATGCAAGTCTATTAGACACTCATTAAGACTGGCGCGTTGAACGTTGTAAATTCGTTAAGTTTAAACAGAGACTTAAACTTTAATAAGTTTGTTATCTTCAAAACTTTGAGGGACTAGACGCTTCAACGTCTTTAGTTCCAACAAGTACTACTTACTAATATGAATGTAACCATAGGGATCAAATTTTTAAGATTCTCATCCGGTTATCCATAAATAAATACAGAATAATTAAGAAAACAATTTAATAGGGAAAAGTAGGAATGTTACAATACTAATAAGATAAAGTAGTCCGTTTATCTTTCTTTTCTCGTACTATATCTTGTGGCAGTGAGTATGTTCCACTTTTCCTACTGACACATATACTGTTATGTCTTTCTTTGGCAGTTAGCTCAACTTTTCAATAGAGTAGGTACATTAACATGCTTTTTACTTGAATTTTCAATAAAGTAGGTGCGAGAATTCCTAAAAGATGGTCAGACTTGCACATAAACTATTCAAATAAAACATAAGGCGCGCAATTCTTTGTCTGATCATCTGATGCAAAAGTCTTCGTCTGTATGATGAAATAAAAGTGTTACATTGTTTTCTTTAGAAAACACGAGTTTGGTCAGTTTAAAAGCAGATAGCCTATTTGGCATAATCAAAATAAATTGAGGGCTGTGATTCGTCCTTTGTCCTAACATTAGTGAGCTAATTAAGAGAATTAAATGCAAAAAATCATAGAAATTGCACACAATTAGCTTAGGAATTATTAGATTTTAGTAAATAATAGAATTATCATAAGAAAAAAAAACTAATGAATTTACTATTAATTTTGCAAGATTTGAGAATTTTCAATGCACTGCCTAGTGACGGAGTTGTCACCTAATGATAGAGTGCTCAACAATGTTATATCACTTAGTGAAGATTTGTAATTGTCATAATAGAAACGATGACAATATCATCCAACGATGAAGGTGTCACCTAGTGGTGGGAGTTGGTTATGGTGTAGCTCAATGATGGTTAGCCAGAGTTGAACGATGGTCTTAAATCCTAATAGTATAAATAGGTATTTTAATACCATTTTAAAAGACTTTTTGTCATTTTTTAGTCTTTTCCACTTTTACGTTCACTCTTTTTGTTAGAGTAGAGTACGAGACATGGATTTTTGTTGTGCTTTAATTGAGAATCACTCCAGAAATGAACATGAAGCTTTATGGATTGCATCTTCAATCTCCTCTCATGCTTTAATCATGAGCTAAGGATTTTAATTTTCAATTTTATTCATTTTGTAATGATTAGATATTTTGATTTTGAACTTTTGAATTTACTATTCTTGTTGTATCTTTAACCCTTACATTGCAATTAATCTTGATTTTTTTTTTTTATGATTAATGCTTTATCTATGATGAAAATCAATTAAATGATTACATACTTGGGGTGATAATTGGAAAATGTGGATATTGAGTAGGAAGTGAGAATTTAAGGCATATGATTTGCAGATTCTAGGAATAGGAGCGAGATATTGTGTGCATCCTTGTGAATCTATGCACTTAATGCTCAGTTGCTAATTGATTGCACATAAGGAATTAGGGTTCTCTTTTAGGGTTCTTTGTGTGGAGTGCGGATATCAAGAGAGTGTTGTCTTGAGGTAAGGGGTTGAAGAAACCTTGTTCTAAACTTTGAGTCTTGAGTCTTTGAGTCTTTTATTAGTTATATTTTCGTTGTATGCTAACACTCTAACAACTAACTTGTGACATTCTCAATTTACGATTTGCTTAACTAGAATTCAGTAAAAAGTACATGATACTTAAACTAAGTCTTTATAGAAACGATAACTCTACTTAAGGGGTTGAAGAAACCTTGTTCTAATCATTCATCCTCACAATATTTGGTAGGAGTTTATCTTAACTTCAGTCAATCCAATTTAAAGCAACAAGTTTTTGGCGTCATTGTCGAAGACTTATTTTTTATATCATTGGAAAGTTACAGTGTTAGATTAAGCAACAAATTTTTCTTTTTTAAAATTTTCTTTCACTATTTTTCTAGTTCTTTCTTTTAATTATTTTATTTCTTTAACATGTTGTTCATACGAGGTACTAACTCAATAGAACTTGTTTTTTTTTTAGAGATTAAAAAGACTACTTGAGCACTTTGCAAGGAAACAAAAACTAGAAAGGCCTTTGAAGAAAAAGAAAACAATCAAACTTCTCAACTTAGTTTGTGACACCCTTTACCCCAAAGTTAATTATTAAATAAATATTTCCGAAAATATAATATACTTTTCATTTGCGAAATAAAACTGTAATTTAGAATCTTTCTTCTCACACAATAAAGGACATCACATGCACAACTCACATTTACTAAAACTCCATAAGATACTTTACTGATTAACCAAACAATGGTGGCCCACAGTTGGCCATACAAGTATTTGGAAAATAAATCAATTTAAAGAAGTAAAACTATTAATCTAAAGTTCAAAAACTAAAACAATAAATAATTAAGACCCCGATGTCACATTACTATCAGACCTGACAAAACCTAAAGATGCTATAAGATAAACTGCAATGGGGCTAATGCCTTTACTCTAAGACTCATCCTCAAGGTCCTGCTGAATGTCATCTATGTGTCATAGACACAAATAGAAAACACTAGAAAAAAAAAGGAGTGAGATACATCTCACATCATGCTCAAGTATGGCAATGGAGACAGGTAGAATACACATCACATACATAATCAAAATAGCATTAGTTTGCAAGAATCAAAACACACAAACATATGTAATGCAATACCTAGCTTCTACTTCTTATGCACATGTGGTACCAATCTAAGTTCATTTCAAAAGTAGACTAGGAGTAAGTGCGCACGGCCATAAGAAACGTCATTAGTATCGATGCATTTGGCTTTCATACCCTCAACTAGTATGATATTCTCCAGTGACTAGTTAGGGTTACCCAGCTTTGCTAGTACGCTTCGGCTCCATGGGATTAGCATAGGCCATTGGAGTTTCCACACCTGGTACCACCTCCAAGGCTAGGGTTAGACAACCCATCCGGCCTCCTCCAACCGAATTCCTGTATACTTTCTTTCTCCTTGTGATTCAATGTCATGATGCATGGTCACATGCAATACTTACAACTTTTCATAGGCTTTTATCATGGAACATTGACACAAGTTTATATCACACTCAATTTTCTCAAGGTAAATAATAATCACAAGGTATAAACTCAACAAGGATCCAAAAAAAGTAACAAGGAGTTAAAGACCGCAAAAATGAGTTCACAGGCGCAAAAACAGGCGAGGAAGAGACTCACACGTGCGTTTTAGAGTAGCTAGGTCACAGTCACCCGGCGAGACAAGAAGGTCGCCCGACAGGTCACACTAGGACTCACCCCACCCAACAGGTTGTGTATCCCACCTGGTGCCAACACAGAGTCCAGTTTTAGAAAGAAAGAAAAAAGTCGGTAAGCGGCTATCTAACCCCACCGGGCAGGTCCAAGATTCAAATTTTAATTTGTTTTTCCTATTGTCTTTGGCTTTTAAACACTTCAAACAAATAATTAAATTCTTAATCAATTCTTCTACGTTGATAATTGGTCAATCTAACTTATATATTCCTCACTCACTCACTCACTCACAATCCCCTCAAAACTCGTTAAATCTCTAACTTAGGCACAAAGGGAAAAGAAAAAACAATTCGTGACAGTCCATAATAAATTAAACTTTAAATTTTGATAAAGCACATCAATGATTTGGGGAAAATCGCATTCTCCTTTGCACACACAATCATACAATTCACTAACAATTGGGGTCTAGTGCCAACCCTCTACCCACAACCAAAGTCATACCCATGAGCGAGATAACTCACTCCCCCTTACCTTGAAAGAGGCAATCTCTGGCAAGAGGATGCGAATGGTGCAGTAGCATCTTCCTACGATTCGTCATTTCTTAACTGCAACGGCTTTAACGACACGGTATCTCCAAAAAGGCACAAGAGAGAGAGAGTGAGGAAAAAGGACAAGAAACCTAACGGACTCTTAAAGCTAACTTTGGGCTTATGAAAACTAAGCCCAACGTAAGAGTTTTTCTAATTATAAAACTCCATTTTAAAGGCCTAATATCTCTTTTTCGCAAAATACCATTTTATTAAAAACAAGGCAAACAAAATAACAATAATAATACTAGTAAGAATACATATTAATTAAAAGGAAAACATTGGGGTGTTACATAGTTCACCTTTAGCAACTGTAGAACACAGGAAAATACAAGAAATGAGGGTTGAATTGTGTTTCAAAACTTTTTCGCAAGATTGTAATTTGTGTGTTCTTAAGACGATATATAAAACTTGTTTAAGACAGACTTGTATCAAAAACCTTTTATCAAAGCGTTTTAGAGATATGTTCGAACACACTTTGAAACACAATATCAGTTATATAAACAAGATGAAAAGAGAAAGAAATAAAAACATAAAGGTTTTTATACTGGTTCATCTCAACCTCGAGACTACGTCTAGTTCTTGGCACACTATCAAATTTCACTATAACTTATCCAAAGTTACAAGTATTCTTTTATACAAGCCTCTTCAAGCTCAACTCAAGTAGTATTTCACTTACCTCTCCAAGCAATTAACCCAAGTATTCTTTGCAACAAAGCCGTTTTAAGCTACAACTATTTTCACTTAGAAAAAGGTAAAGGGTAAGGCTCACTAACTAGCCTTCGTCTTATCAAACGAATTTACAAGGTGAAATTCTAATCTAAGTTTTAAGTGACTTTGAAACACTTTGTTCAAGATATCTTAAGAAATATCAAAACAGGTAAGGCAAGAAAACTAAGAGACCGCTCTAACGTTAAGTAATACAATTTTGTTTCTTGTACATGTCTTCACAGGTATTTATAGAGCTTTCCAAAAGTATCTGTTGAGGGGTCTTCGATTGCTTTGTTTGTTTGATCTTCCTTTGTGAAGAAAGTGTCCATTGGGGCATTTAGTGCCTTTCACCAACCAATCATTGTAATAAGATAAAGCAAATATCTTTCTTTTCTCATACCATATCTTGTTGCAGTGAGCATGTTTTCTTTTTTGTTCAGAAAAGTACACTATTGTTCTCCTTTTTGGCAAGCAGCACGTCTTTTCAACATAGTAGGTACATTGACATGCTTTAGTTCCTTTTTTGATAAAGTTGGCATGTAAAGTCCTATAAATGAAACAAACTAACATACACAATATTTAAACATGAGTTCAAGGCACGTTGTGGTTTGTCTCATTATAAGACACAACTTTCATCTATTTTTGTACTAAAGCATACTTTTGTTTTCTTTTAAAAGTGAATATGATATGTTTTATAAACACGTGATCCATTTGGCATAATCAAAATAATTGAGGGCTATTATTCGTCCTTTGTCCTAACAATCTCCCCTTTTTTTATGATGATAAACATATATTATTTTGAAGTGTTTTATTAAAGAAAACTTACTAATTTATTGTGAAAAACATCATTCACTCATAAGATTTCATAAAATAGATAAGTACAGAGTGAAAAACATTTTGAAAGAGAGCATATAGTCTATTTTGTAGAAAGCTAGTATTAGAATATATGGGGGTTGTAACGACCCTTTGTCTCCCTAGTACTATAAACCAACCCCTATATATATAAAGATACTTAATAATAATCAATCCACATTTTTTTATCTAACATATACAAGATATGAAATAATACTATATACAGGCCCATTTACATATACAACACCAAGGGAGAAACAAAAACCAAACTCCCTATAGCTGGTTAGCTATACAACATGTACATCAAATCCAAAAAGAAACAAAAAGAGCTTCTAGAAAAGCTCCACCTAAAAAGCCTTCCAAAAGTCTCCATCTGAGACCTCCTCCATCAGTTCTGAGAAGCTGGATCTGCGAACACCTCTCCTTCTGCTCCTATGCCAAACAACGTGATCATCACAATCATAGCATCATACAACAACAACAGCAACCACAGCAACCATACCAAAACAAAACAGCAAGGCAAAGGTAAGCTTACATAAAGAAAACCAATGTATAGTATGAAATCCAACGTAATCAAAATCATCAATCACACCAACATAGAAACCAAATCTGCCCAGAAATGGGTTTACATACATTACAGTATAGCACACACAACATCACACACCATACTATCAATCCCCATATGTTAATGTATGAATGACACGACTCTTGAGAGATTTTCAACATTCTAGGCGATTAGCCAGGTCTTATCCCCTACCATGGCCATCTAGCACCATTCAGGGATTGCCAAAACTCTGATCCGTTGGATAAGCTTATGGTTGTCAGGATAAGTATATGTGGGTGGTGGTATACTACGACACAAGGCTTGCACTACCTTGGCCCCCTGTGGGGTTTACCCATCCACTTATCCCCTAGGTTTAGCTTTAAAACCCCACTTCTTATCCAGACACTAGGTTGGAGGCCCATTTGAGCCGCAGCTCCTGTCAACCTTCCAACTTCCATGCTTACCCGTACATGGCATGAGGCCCACACAACCTCAGCCAACAACATATGCATGAATGCATGAGCGACAACAACAACAATCAACTCAACCATAACAATCATCAAATCATATATATATGTATCAACATATCACCACGTGACCTACTCAGCACCACCTGTGGTCCAACAATCACCATCAACCACAAATCAACCCCATGTACGCCCAAACTGGCCTCTTGCATGGTCAACAGATAAGACAATGTCCAAACAACATACTTTTGACAACTCTTACACAACAAAACAAAATTACATGCTCGCTCAACAATCCATATTTTGCTCAGCGAGTACCTTTCATACAGAGAGCACAATCTCTCCTCGAAGGTTCTCGCTCAGCGAGATCAATTCCAAAGATAATCCCCTTCTCTGTTGCTGGCTTCTCACTCAGCGAATCTAGCTCTCTTTCTCACCCCTGACTCAGCGAATATGAGTGTCACTCAGTGAATCCAACTCCAGAGAGTAACCAAGTCTCTGGCACTATTCTCGCTCAGCGAACATAAGTATCTCTCAACAAGACACTTACAACTTATCAAACAAATCCTCAACAATAATAATGAAGAAAAACCTAAAAACTAGTTTAGAAAACTATTTAAATATCCACTTAACTTAAAATATACATTTGACATTCATGGAAATCAATAAAGTCATCAACAGCCAACAAAAATAATAAGAAAGAAGAGAAAACTCTATTTTCCTCTCGCTCAATGAGCATTTCCATTGTTGAGTGAGCAATTCATCGCAAGATCCATCGCTGAGCAAACATTTTCGTCATTGAGTGAATGACAGACTTCCAACAACTGAAAAATCCGTCACTGAGTGAACATTTTCGTCGTTGAGCGAGAGCTCAATCGCTGGGTGCGATTTTCAATCTTTTTCTTCGCAAATCACTCACCAACCTCCATTTTTTACCAAATCAATCAACAACAAGCATCTCAAAACAATTTTAATCACTTCTAATACCTTTCCAACCAATTATATAACAATTTTATCCACAAATCATCCACAAATCTCAAAATCCTTTTCTAAAACCCATTTTGTGTCAAAACTTACATGCATAAGATTTTCACCTTAATCAATCGATTCCAGAGCATTTAATCAACATATCCACAGCCATAAACACGCAATCAAACAATTCTAAGCTTCCCTTACCTCTAAAAGCCTCTGAATCCAGATTTAGGTTCCTTGAGAATCTGATGTTTTTGAGCCAAAAGTAGCTAGAATTGTTCTGTTACGTACCACAACCGCTAAACCAAGGTCACAACTCTTTTATAGCCTCACACACTTGATAAAATCTAGAAAGAGGTAGAGAGAAAATGAGAGTAAAGAGAAAAAGAGAAAGGAAAATGAGGAAGTAACCCCCCTTCTCCTTATATACTCAACCTCCTGGAGCTCACACACTGACCCTTGGCCAACTGAGGCCCATGACTCCCCAAACCATTTCTCTTATCTCAAAACTAATTTAACTCAACTGTTTTTCTCTTAAAAACCCAAAATCTCACTCACAGCATACCCACATTTGCTTAAGCACATATCTCAAGTTTCCTAAATTCAAACCCGAATTTCAAACAAACAACACATAACCAACATCATATACAACAAACTATACATAACAACAATTCATTTCTCTCTTTTAATCACCTAGATTACATATCAAATTTCTACTTTTTAGTTATTAAAACACTTAATCATGCATTAGGAAAAACAAGACGTTACAGGGGTAAACTTCTACTTTGTGCAAGTTAAAACTAAATAGACATATTAGAACATAAGCAAGACAAGCATATCAGAGCATAAGATCATTCAATAAAATATCATGATGTGCTTGAATGATCAATTCATTTGATCATAAAGAAGCACTTAATAGAAATTTTTCACATTTAGATGATGTGTTTTAGCACATACAAAAAAGCTTCTTTTGCATTGAAGTACCAAAGCAAACCATAATAATTTGTGTAACATAGTAGTGTATCAGAGTATGTAAGCAATGTATTAGAAACACAAAATCCAATGAAACATGTACCAAAGCAATATAAAATAATAAAAACTAGATAAAAGCAATACTCAATCAAATATACTCCCCATAAACATATGATTTCTTTCCTTTTGTCTTTTCCCCTTTTGGCAACATCAAACATAAGGGCAAGAATCAGAGTTGGATAAGGATGAACTTGGAATAACAAAAGGCCTAACCTTTTTGACAAATGCATAGAGCATTTCTTTAGCATGTTTCCTCTTTTAAATTTTTTAGCGAAGTTGAGCTTCTAAGCATTGTACCATCTATTTAAGCTCCTAAACTTTACGTCGAACATCAACTTCAACATCAACTTCGTCTTTTACTTCGTCTTTTAGTGGCTCCTCAACATTGTAATTCTTGTTTAAATATTCAACAAGAGGACCACAAAAGCAGCATAGGCCAAAGGATAATAAGATGGTGAAGGTGGTTCTATTGGTTGACCAGACATAAGTCTTTTGTATAAGGGGACAAGTTAATTTGTTGGAAAAGGTTCAAAATCTGAAGATGGAGGTGAAATTTAAGTCCAATATAGACCAAGAATAGGTAGTGTTGCATGGTGGCCAAGAATATCTTTATCTTTTGGAGAAAGACCAAAGAAGTGCTCAAGAGCCTCTACATGCTCTTATAACCTCAGACAATCCTCAAGCATCAAAAGTGCTTTACCTTTTATTTGAGCAAGTTGACTCTGAGAGTGCCCTTTGTCTTTTGCAAATGAACCTGTTAAGATCTCTACAAAACTTAGGTTCTTTGCCTTTACAGACTGTGAGATGACCACAATCATGCTTCTTTTGGCAACAGACTTTGAATGTTGTTCTCGGTCTGAGTAGACACCTTACTTCTCCTTTTATCACGTTAGGAATGCCAACTTCATAGTCAACATACCTTTTCTCAATTAGAGCTCTTCTGAGGATGATTTTCATCTTCTTTTTTCGATCATTGGTCATTACTTTGTCAAGTTCCCAATCATCATCACCTATTTGCCACTCTTCAAAGTCAGGGTTCTCCTTTAGAAAAATGCTTAGAAGGGCTAGCGTTTGACCTTCCCACGACAAAAAGGATAAATCCACTTAGGAGTGAACTAATGTTGTCTGCACAAGATCATGTACTCATAAAAATTGCATTTCAGCATAAAAGGATAGGTGTGGCAAAAGAGTATCTGTGTGTCCAGACTGTGGATCTTGTTGGGAACTTGGTTTGAGTTGATGGTGGGGTACACAAAGATTGATGTGTCTAATTTGGTGCTATACCTTAGCTTCTAGACGTAAGGTTAAATGTGTGGTTCATAGGTCAAGGCAAGAGTCACTTTGTGTTTTATGAATCTGCTAACAAACTTCTTTAGAGACAAAAATGGCTATCCTTCTTTTATCATTTTAAAAAAAAATCAACTCATCATTTGCTTCTTTTGCTTTCACTTTTAAAAGAAATGCCAAGACTTCTACTTCTATTAGTTCTTCTTCTTCAATCTCCTTTGACTTCCTCTTAGGCTCTTCATACTCATGGACTTTCTTTGTTCTTACTCTTTCAAATGGAGGAGTGTGAGACTTATAGGCATAGGGATCAATATTAATAACTTTTGTAGCATTCCCTGCCAAACGGACTAGCTTCAGTCTATTTTTCATTAGCACCATAAGACTGAGCAAGAGCATTTTCTTCTACTTCTTCAACTTCTACTTGTTAGACTTTAGGAGGTGGTTTTGGAGCAACATTGTCCATTAGTCTATTGAAGATATAAGCAATAAATTCTCTTTAGGGTACTTCATTCTAAGAAGAGACTTTTGGCTAGTTTTCCTCTTAACTCAACAATGGCAACTTCCATTACATAGTCAACATTCTCTTAAGATTGTCTAATGAGCTCATCCTTAGACATTTCAATAACTGATTAGAGGAGTGCTTTTTCTTTCTTTGTCAACTAATTTCTTCTCAACTTTTTTTTTCTCTTCCTTCTTTGAAAGAGCTTTAACTATTTTCAAGTGCTTGGCTTCTTCTTGTCTTGTTTTAGGTCATCCCATCGTCATCACCCTTAGGGACTTTCTTGTTATCTGTTTCTCAAGAACTTTCACTTCAACTTTTTCGATTACCTATTCAGAGTCAACAGGTGTTTTTTTAGCATCAACAACTGCTTCTAAATGTTTAGCAAGCATAGTCTCTGTAGCATTAACTTTTATTTTATCAACAAACTATTCAATAGTCTAGCCTTCTGGCATCTTCAATTGCCCAATGAGCAAGTCATCATTAGAATCAGGGATGGGAATAGGTTTAAAAGTTGTACAGTTTGTGGCTTAAGACGAGTCCTAAGTGGTTTTCAATTGTTAAGCAGGTTATACTATTTATGGTTTGGGTGATGAAGGTTCTGGTTCTTTTCTTTTTAAAGGTTGAGGTGATGATGGAGGTTGGCTAAGTGTTTGTTGTTGGGGTTCTGTTTGGGGTTGTGTCTGGGGTTTAAGTTTGGGTTTAGTTTGAGGTTTAGATGGTCTTTTGATTGATAGCTTAGGTTTGGTCTATCTAGTGGTTGCAGTAGTGCAAAAAACACATTCGACGTCAACTTTTTACATTGGTTCAATTAGAACCAATATAAAAAAAAAAAATTGGTGGCATTTTTGTAAATATAAGAAACATTTTTACACCAGTTATTCGCTTAACCGATGTAAAAACTACTTTCTACATCAGTCAAGCTTTTAACTGATGTCGAAAGTAGTTTTTTACATTGGTTAAATAGATAACCGATGTAAAATAACCTGCAAGGTGTTTAAAACCCTGTCGACCTGACAATAGGGAATAGAAAAGGTTTCGACAATGCTCTCATCCACTCCACTCCCTCTATGTCGTCTACACCATCACTTTATCACCACTGTCACCGTCGTCTACAATAGTTTTGTGGAGACCATGAAGAGCGGCATGGATGTTGTAGACGTCGTCTACTCCAAAGTCGACGTCACTCCAAAGTCAACGTCACTGCTTTCAGTATCCCCTTCTCTATCCTCGATGACAATCTTAAAACCAACCTACACGCCATGAAGATTTGACCATCGATGGTGTCGTGAACCTTCATGATTGAGGATGCCCCGCTATCGTGGATGCCACCACCAAAACTCGCCACTGTCACACCTAAGGTAAGTCATTTTTCCCAACTCAGTGATTATTGATCTGTTGTGTAAAAATCGTTTTGGATTTGACCCAAACTCACGGGTTTTGTGATTGGTTGGAATAGTTTGTATTTTTTTCTTTATACTAGTTCCTATTGATCATGGTATGTAAATAATTTATCTAAGGATATTTATTTGCCCTATATGACGGCTGTTGAAGATTATGAGTGTGATGTGTTTGCATTATTAGCCGCAAAGAGCTTAATTGGGTCTTGTGTGATGTTATTGGTTATTGATTAGATTGTAGGATAGTTTTACATGTGGTGTATATTGTATTGATTGAATATATGTAAAATATCGGAAAGTACTATTAAAATTTCTATAGAATAAGAATAGTCATTTAGAGTTTAGTTGGGCCTCCAATGAATTTTTCATATTTGTTAATTTCAATTGTATTACTTTTAAGGATGTCAAATATGCATCTTGCAATCACTATAAACCTATCCATACTAATTAAACAAGAAAGAATTTTTTTTCCCTTTATTTTGAGAAACGCAAAATTGTTCTTTTTCCTTTCTTGCTCTCTTGTCCCTGCTAGTTATGTGTCTTATAAGCAACTGAGGTTAGTGATACATTCCAAGAGTCACATTTGATAGTCCATCACAAAGAGTCACATTCCAAATTATATTATCCCAATGATACTGCCAAACTACAATCACAAGACAACATCTAATTAAACAACACAAGATGCAAAAGAGTTCACGAAGGATTTGTTTGATTCTTTTAATTTTTTAATTTTAAAAACTATATTTTTGAAAACAATTTCATATTACTCAATGATCAATTCTCATCTAAAATTTATTAAATTTTGAAAATTATTTCAAAAACGTGTTTTAAAAAACCAAAAATAGAAACAATTGAAAAATATTTCCTTATCATCTTTTTCTATTTCTTCAAATGTCTTGTTCAAGTGTTCTAGAGACAAATTTTCAGAAAATAAAAATGTACTAAGGGGGCAAACACTTGCAAATATGCTCTAGAAACAAACAAATTTTAAAAATAGAAATTTGTTTTTGAAAATAATAAACAAACAAAGCCTGAAACTATAACACCAATCTTTTATTCTGTGATTTAAATTTGTTTGAAATTAATTACAAGAGAGAATATAAATTTGGTTGAAAAGATTTAATTAAATAATTATGTATGATTTTGTGTGCAAGTTTAGTAGGAAATTTTACTAAAATCAAGATTGTGTTGTAAATTGATAGTGTAAGATTACGTTTTGAAAATGAGTAAACAATCAAGAAACTTGTGAATTAATTACAATTAATTGTTATTAATTATTATTAAGTTCTTGTTAGAATTTTAATTAATTCTAACACCATTAATTAAAATAATTTATTTTAATCCAGTATCTGATACTCAACTTAGGGAAGCTTCCTGGAAATAGGAGATATTTATTTGAGACCTTTGAAATTAGTCTTAATTACTCAAAATAATTTTAATGTGTCATTGACACATAAAAGTGATTAACATAAATACACATGTTAACCAAATTTTAATTACCCACATTTTCCACCTAATCTTTCATTTATTATTTAATAATCCTACAAGCCTTTTATAGTAAGCAAAATTTGAAAAATATTACCCATAAAAAGCACCTTTTTGAGCGCCCCACCTAGCCCTTCCTAGACTTCTTTGAGAAGTTGATGGATGTGTAAAAAGTCTTAATCCAAGGAACCAATAAACCCCAAAACCCTTAGTCATTAACCTATCTACCTTTTTCTTTATTCAAAAACATAAAAACACAATTTGATGCCCATGTTATTGCACTAGCCAAACCTATAGAGAGCCATTCCTCCTCCAATTTTGCTTCCATTTCCTTGCTCTAAAGCCTCCATAGCAAAGTTCTAAGGCAAGTTAGTGCTTCCATTTTTACACAAAAGCCTCCATTCGAGTCTTTAATTGGTGAGTACTTTCACATTTTCTTCTTCATATCTTCTAGTATGTTCTTGAACTCAAGAAGCCATATCTTATAACCTCTTGAATCTAAAAAACCCATTTTCTAACATTTTGTTATGGTTTAATTACTCATTTGGTCCCTATACTTGCATTAGCTTTACAATTTGGTCACTATACCTAAAAACTATTTGTTTTAGTCCTTTTATATGCACTTTTGATATTGTTTTGGTCCCTGTCATCAGTGTGTCTTAACTCTGTGAAGTAAAATCGTCACAAAATAGAAATTGGCAGTGTAAAACCGCCATAAATTTTCTAGTAGTTATTAAATTGCCACAACTTTTATATCGTTTTTATTTTATAAGACCAATTTGTGGCAGTTTAACAACCGCTAAAAAATTTGTGGTGGTTCTATATCACCAATTTTTATTTCGTGACAAATTTATTTCATGAAGTAAAGACGCACTCGACAGAAAGGACCAAAACGATATCAAAAGTGTATGTGTATAAACTAAAATGAATGGTTTTTAAGTATAGGGACCAAAACGTAAAGATAATACAAGCATAGGGACCAAATGAGTAATTATACCTTTTGTTATTGGTTTGTTTCATAAAAAACCCAAATCTTTGGGATTGCTACTTTCTTTTCTTTCAAAAGTTTGAACCAGCAAAGGGACTTATTTCCTTCCATCATCCTCTTTCCAAAGCTTCATTGTTGTTAACTCTACAAGACAAAGTAAGGGAGCTTAATTTTTTTTTTAATTTCTACTGAATATATGTTGCAAAAATATGAAAATATTGCTTTGTTTGAAGTTCTTGAGTCGTTGGTTGTTTGGACCTAAAGTGGTCACATTTGTTGAGCTTTTGTTGAAACTCTTTCAAAAACTACTGTTTTGTCTTATTTCTTTATTTTGAGCCATAAAAATTTGATTTGTTCAAATGTATGATGTGACACCTAATCACATTGACTCTTATCTAGACATTTATTAAATTTATTTTAAGTTAATTAGTTTTATTTAGAAGATATATCATACTTTATTAAAAACTAGGAGTAAAATTTTTCCTTTTTAATTAAACTTTATTGAAAACAAAGCACATAATTGATTAAATTAATGATTGACATATTAACAAGAACATAAATGGCACATGAGTATCTTAATACATACACCAATCATCATTTATATATAATACGTTATAGTATCTACACAGTCATCCCATATAATGAAGTCATCAAGGGTTATAGTGTCATTATTATAGATACAGTCATCCAAAAGAAATGATGATTGTCCCAACACACTAGAAGGTGAGGATGAAAGACTCAGCCAACCATTAGCCATACCTGGATGGTAAACAAGTGAGTAAGTTGGAGAATCGAAAGGAGTCTGTTATCTAGGAACCACAAGAATGATGGTGATGGATCATAGAACTAGACGATAAGGACATTCTACACATCCATCATATAATGGTCCTCTAGAGGTGGAGATGATGGAATAGGTATAACACCTCAAATTTCAGGTATTAGAAATAAATTATGATGTAGCTCTTAGTATGACCCTTTCTATGTGTTATTAGACAAAAGACGTCTTAAGAGTTATTGTTATTATATCACTTAGTATTATTATTATTATTGTTCCTATCATTGTTATTATATTTATTGTTGTTGTTGTTATGATTATTATTATTATTAATTCTTTGTTATGGTGTTGTTATTATTATTATTAGCGTTATTGTTATCAACACCTTAGTATTAGAAATTAGTACGAATGTTATCATAGAACCCAAAAGAGCATCTAGGGCCCAATAAGGGACTAAAGTCCACTAAGCTACATACCTACCCACATGTTATAAGAAGAGAGTAGAGAAGGAGGGTTAAGTTTAGTCGTCACAAAATAGAAAAAGAAAGAAGTTAGAAAGAATGAGGAGAAAATGGAAGAAAAAGAGAAAGAGAAAGAGAAGGAATAGAAACCGGAGAACCCAAGCCCTAGAACTCAGCTTTGCGTGCTCCTAAAGGTGAGTGTTCTCTCTCGTGTTCTTCATTGTCCTTTATGTTGTTCTTGTTCATCTATTTACCTTTTCTCCCTCCTTATGCCTAAGATTAGGGATTTAATGGGTTTTGAGGGGATTGTGAAGGAGTAAGGAGTTTATAGATTAGATAATCTTTGGAGAACTTTTCTTCAAAAACTAAGTCACCGTTGACGTTGGGCGCGTAGACCTGCTAGGCGGGATGCAATACCCGCCGAGCGGGTTGGGTCCTGACACAGACCCGCTGGGCGGAATTCAATACCCGCCGGGCGGGTTCCTTGGCGTGACTGTCAACCGGACCTCTTGTCCCGCCAGGCAGATACGATCGTTGTTATTATGTTTTTTTGTACTTATGAACTCTTTTTGCAGTTGTTAATTCATTATTGCTTCTTTTCTTATACCTCGTTAAGTTTATACTTGTAATTGTTATTTACCTTCAGAAAACTGAGTGTGATATGAACTTATGTCAGTGGTTCATGATAAAAGTCTATGAAAAGTTATAAGTATTATATGTGACCATGCATCATAACATTTGAGTTATGTGATGAGGAAAGTATGTAAGAATCTGGCTGGTGGAGGCCGTGATGGGTTGTTTAACCCTAGTCTTGGGGGTTATCCGGTTGGGAAAACTCCAATGGTACATGCTGATCTAATGGAGCCAGGACGTACTGGCAAAACTGGGTAACCCTGACTAGTCACCGAGGGATATCATACTAGTTAAAGGTGCGAGAGCCGAAGGCATTGGTACCGATGACGCTTCTTATGATCGTGCATAGTCTACTTTTCGAAAAGTTTAGGTTGGTACCACATGTGCATGAGTAGTGGTTTAGGAACATAGCATGAATATGCATCTTGTTATCGTGTGATATGTTGAAGTGTGCTACAATTGTAATTATGTGAAGTCTGTGTGACCTTCATGAGTGATTAATGTAATATGTACACGTGTGAAAACGTAATTGTGTCTTGTGATGAATTGTCAAGACTATGTATATGTGCTCATGATATGCGTGTATGTTATGCTTGTTTGATGAAACAAAACGATGCGTATGTCTAGTTACTAGGCAAAAGATGTGAAATAGATGTATGCTTGTAATTAAAATTGTGTTTGATACCTTAAGGATAAGTGAGAGGCTAGGCCCTAGGATAGTGTTATGAGGGTTCTAGTTGGATAATAATCGTTGTGAATAAGATAGAGAATAGGTGAATTCCCTCACGGTGTAATAGAAAGGTATAAGACAAGTAAGAGAGAATAACATAAGAGTATTAAGGTGAGCGTTAAGGGAGTGTCAAGAATATTTTAGAATGTCTGTGACCTTAGACTTGACCTTTAGAAGACAACTTTAAATATCAAAAGAAAGGAATAAAATATAAACATGAAGAGTTTAAATACTAGAGAGGGTTTTGGGTAAGAAAGAGTTCTTAGGTTGAGAATGAGATAGTAAACTAATATAACAGTTAGGAGAATGAGAGAGTAGTTAACACAAGAAGTATTGAAGATTAAAAGGTGTAGACTAGACCATAGGTATGGAGAATTATGAGAGACCTAGTGAGTTTAAAGCCATGAGAGATTAAAGATGAAGGTTGTCCAAGTAGAAGAGTCTAACTCAGCCGTAGAGTCCTTAGAGCACTCACTGAGACATTATGTCTCACTCCTTTAAGTTTCCCCTTTTTCAGGATATAGGTGAAGACATGTACGGATGGGGCTTAGAGTCACGTGCAAGAAGACATAGCCTAGTTTACATTGTGTTTTTGTATTCTTTATATTTTGTATGACATCTTCGGGTGATAGATGAGTTGTATTAGGCACGTATGTGTCTTTTTATCGTATTGTTCATATATAATATCTAATTATATTTATGAGTAGTATTTGCATGTTGTTTCTACATTTTTAAGTTTTTTTTTTCATTCTTAGAAATTTAAACCTAGTTACGGTAATACCCCTTAGGGTGTTACATTAGTGGTATCAGAGCAGGTCGATCTTTTCAACTTGTGTGTTATGTGTCTTCTATGTTTCCTATGTGTTCTCTGAGAAATTGTTTGACATTGCTTGAGTTACACTGAGTGTTTTTGGTTGTTTGTTATGTCATAAATCCTAACTGCCTGGCCAAGGAATATTGAGACTGGCCACCTCAATACTTCGTGTAATGTAGGTTGGAAGAATGGCGAGTAAAAACCAAGTCTAAGGGCAGTCACCCTTGAATTCCCTAGTAAAAGCCTCACCTAGCCAACCTAACTCTAAGTAAGGAATGTTAGAAGGGATAGAGAGTAGCCAAAGAAAACCAACTGTAGAGACCTTGGAATTCAAGATTTGTTGAAACTTGAATGAATCAACCACCATTCCTTAAGGACTATAACCCCACTAAGGGGAGTGCTAGTAGAGAGATGTGATAGATATGATTTCCCTTTTGAGAATACCTTTAAAGTGGGAGAATTTAAGATAGTATTTTTAGAGAGACACCTCTTAGGTAGAGCAAAATCATAAAAGGAACTTAGGAGTGCACATCGAAAGCATGACAATAGGAAGAGGAAATGTTTAGGACCTCACCAACCTGAGGAACACAGGAAAAATAAGAGACACCAGATGTAAAAGATGTCCCAAGTGTCGTAAAACCATGAGTGAGTGTGTTTGCTTAACCTAAGTGTCCTGCTAGTGTTAGGGAATGTCTTAGCTGTAAGAAGGAAGAAATGATCAACCCTATACCTTTAGGTATAGTGGGCCTTCATTTCAAGTATTAGAGAAACCATCAAGGATGACAAGTTTATCCTAGGTATGTGTTCCAAGTAATAGACTTTTTGGTTGTTTGCATGCTCTAAGGACAAAATGTTCCTTTTTCTTGTTGTGTGAAGGATGAGGAGTTGTTTCCAAACTCCTTGTCCTTACTTAAATGCTTGTGTGTATAGATATAGATTGTTTTAGCACATGTTTTCACTAATTGATATGATGACCCTTAAGTAGGAATGTTGTTGCACTTGGTGTGGTTTGTGCTACACTAGCCAAGTTATGTTGCTTCATCAAAAATTTTCTTTGATTGTTATATGTGCCTTTTCTGTGTGTTAGAACATAAGATGTGTGTTTGTTTACTAAATGGTATCAAAGCCTGATTGTCGGTGTCTTGGAAAGGACTACCTACGGAGGGTTCTGACCAACAAGAAAGTTGAGTGAAGTGTCACTAAGTGTGAGCTGCTGAGACGTCAAGGAAAGTGCTATTATATGAACTTTGGAATTATGAGGTGTTACATAAATGGTATTAAAGTAGGGCCTTTTTCCCAGTACGGTATGGTTTGACGACGAACCAAGCGGAAGCTGGTGGGCATGTAACATCCCGGGCAGTGACGAGGGTGGGGAGTGATCACCAGTGCAAAAGAGATAAGGCACGGGCAAGGAGTGGCTCTTGGCAGGCTTCTAGCGGGAGGGGCACATGAATGAATTGAACACACACCGAAATGAGAGGGATCCAGAGGCTGTACAGGTATGAGACTATACAGTTGAGGATAGCTTAAATGAATTAATAAGTGCTACCAATACCAACAAGATGCATCTACTTTCTGGTAACCTATCACTTAAGAACCCCATAGTTAAGCATGCTTGGCTTGGAGTAATTATAGGATGGGTGACCTACTGGGAAGTTACCTAGGAAGCATGTGAGTGAGGACAAAGCATGCTGAAAAGTCTTATGTTGGTTTGTGGGGACAGTCACTGATCCTGAAAGTGGCCAAACGTTATAAAGTGGTATTAGAGCTAGTTGTTAGTGTCTCGAAAAGGGCTACCTATGGAGGGTTCTGACTGGTGGAGGTTTTGACCAACAAGGAAGTTGAGTGAAGTGTCATAGAATGTGAACCGCCGAGATGTCGAGGGCGGTGCTATGATACAAACTTTGGAATTATGAGGTGTTACATAAATGATATCAGAGCAAGGCCTCTCTCCCAGTACGGTGTGGTTCGAGGACGAACCAAGCGGAACCTGGTAGGCATGTAACATCCCGGGCGCTGACGAGGGCGGGGAGTGATCACTAGTGCAAAAGAGATAAGGCACAGACAAGGAGCGGCTCCTGGCAGGCTTCCAGCGGGAGGAGCACATGAATGAATCAAATACATATTGGAATGAGAGGGATCCAGAGGCTGTGCAGGTATGAGATTGTACAATTAAGGATAACTTAAAGGAATTAATAAGTGTTACTTATACCAACAAGATGCATCTACTTTTCGGTAGCCTATCACTTAAGAACCCCATAGTTAAGCGTGCTTGACTTAGAGCAATTATGAGATGGGTGACTTATTTGGAAGTTTCCTAGGAAGTGTGTGAGTGAGGACAAAGCATGCTGAAAAGTCTTGTGTTGGTTTGTGGGAACAGTCACTGATTATGAAAGCGGCCAAACGTTACAAAGTGGTATCAGAGCTGGTTGTCAGTGTCTCGAAAAGGGCTACCTATGAAGGGTTCTGACCAACAAAGAAGTTGAGTGAAGTGTCACCGAGTGAAGTATCATAGAGTGTGAGCCGCCGAGACGTCGAGGGCGGTGCTATGATACAAACTTTAGAATTATGAGGTGTTACAGCAGGTGGTGTTATGATGTATCCAATTAAAGGGGTTGTCTTCAACATAAGAGGCATAATAATGCTCAACAAAAGTGGCCACATGTTAGGAATAATGAAAAGAAAACTGATAGTCATATGCCCCTTAAATGTATCCTCCACCATGAGGGCATCGTGCTCCCATACACCCCAAGGACTATACTAAAGGTGGATCTAACCCATGACAAAGAAAGCCATCTTTAACGTACCACGAACGCATCCAAAAAGAAGAAAGAAAAGAAAGGAATAGGGTGATTTATTCTCTAAATCACTTTTATAAAAGGTTTGTATGATTAACCTACAAAACCACATATAGATAAAAGAAATAGACTTAAGAAATAAAGGGGAACTTAGGGTTTGACCTAAGTTATCCTAATTTACCTAAGACTCTAACAACGTGTATGGATCCATGCCCCCACTAATGAGCAACATCAATATCCTCAATACTGGGAAGTGATTGGGAGCTCAAATCCTCCTCATCATGGTACTATCATCAAAATCATCATCATCATCATCATTCTCGAGAAATGAGTTCTAACAGCTCCCTTAGGGTATAAACTATACCAATCCTAGTGATGCTGAATAGGTTTTAATGTTATCAAGTTGGTTAAGTAATTACCCTGTCTCTAAGGTGTTACCCTGACTATGAAGACGCTTACCACTCGATACTATACACTCTAAACCTTAACAATAGTCCTTGTCTTCATCCCGCAGTGTACCAAACTATAACTTCCTATCTTAGGAACACATGCATCATTGCGTGGTCCATCCACATCATCATCAACTCATCATATGCCTCATTACATATTAGACTTAACAACAATTCAAATATCATCTTTCTGGAGCATTTGACAGAGACATCCCTGTAACTTAATACTTATCCTTTAATACTCATTTTAGAGATATTTTTTCAACTCAATATCTCTACTCATCCATCATAGAGCTTTAGTATTATTCTCAAAATCAACTAATACAATTCTTTTTAATAAAAATATCTAAGTTATATATATATATACATACACTAAATTTTTAATCTCAATTCTTTAATCTTATCCTTAACCATTATTATTTTTGAAAATCCTTTTATTTACATTTCTTTACTAATAATTTTTTTGCTAATAAAAATAAATTGCCAAAAATACTATAAAATTTACTTTTTACCAAACAATTATATTTATAATAATTTTATTAATTATTTTTCTATGAAAACTAAAAATTTAAAAATTACATAAAACTTCATTTATCAATTAAATTGATACTTACCCATTAAAAATTCTTCTCATTTTGATAAAATCCCATAATTTACCATTTATAATTATTATTATGGTAAAAATTTTAATTTTTCTATTGAAAATTTTTGAATGGCCGAAAGGCATTTATATAAAAAATAACCCAATTTTAATTTTTCTAACTAATTAAAGATAGCTAAAATTTATTATAAAATATATTTTATTTTTTAATTAAAATAAATATTGAATATTTTCACACAATTTTTCTTCAATTTCCTTTACATGGCCGAATGTAATGTTTTGCATTCTAAATCATGAATTTTAAGTTTTTTTTTTCACCATTTAATCTTTTAAAAATTATTGTAAAATTAAAATATGATATAATAATATTAAATAATAAAATAAAAATAGTTTTCTTGCTCTTCCTTAAAGCTATGGCCGAATATATATATCTTGGTGTTCTAGACCAAGATTTTAAATTTTTATTTTATAAAAACTACTATTTTTAATTACCTACTAACTATTTATTTAAAATAATAATAATTGATAAAAGTAAAAATTTTTCAACATCCTTCATGGATCAACATGGCCGAATAGCATGGACAAGGTCGTCACCATGATTTTGTTCTATTTTAAACAATATCTTGACCAATAGCAAAGATCCAACGTATATAAGCATCACAATCCAATAAATCCACTATATTAACCATAAATCTCACAAATAATCACAAAATAGACAATGATTCAAGAACAATATACCATCATATATCCATCATATACAAGCCAACTCATGCTAGAAATGAATTTTAAACCAACATAATCAATAAATAGAAAAAATGGAAACTATATGAGATTTGGGGGTCAAATCCCATCCTAAAACCCTTTGTTAAGTGATATGAAGAACATAATCTCACCCCTCTCCCTTACCGTCATGTAGAGGAGGACAAGAAGGAGAAGGTGAGAAAAAAGCAACTTGACCAAGCAAGAACACTCCAAAAGCTTAAGAAAAGGAAGCTTGAATTTTTTTTCTAATAATGGAACTTGGTGTTTCTTTGAATTTGGGAGGTAGGAAACAAAGAAATTATGGTGTTTTGTGTGCTTGAGTGTTTTAGCTAGAGTGAGAGACAATAGAGAGTGACAGATTTAGTAAATCTAGTACATTTAATTTGATCTTATCCAAAGTTAAAGAAATAGATAAAAAAATTAGTAAAAAGCTAATTAAATTAATATAAAATGTTAGTAATTATCCATTTACCAACACATATGTGGCTGTAAAATGGGGTGTGTAGGCCAAAATTACCACCACTCAATTGGTTAGATATTTTCAAAATTTTACCAATTAATTAATTACTAAATACAAAAAAAAATTCAAATAAACTTAACTCTACAATGTTTGATATTATCCAACTTTGACCAATGAGCGATGATTTGGAAAAATATATATGGATAGTTCTAGATCACTCACATTTAAGAAAAATATATTAAATTTTTATTAATTTTTTAGCAAATTAAAATGTATTTTTAGGGTAAAAATCACCAAATAATCCATTTTAATTAAATAAATCTGAAAAATTCAAAATAATTATAGAGAATAATATTTTATATAAAAACATAATTTAAATTTTTTTCAAAATTTTTGGATGTTAAAAAGACACTAGTTTGACTTTTTATAGTCAACTAGAGACATTTTGGTTATTTTACACAGAAATTTCAAAAAATTCTCACAAAATTTTTTAAATTATATTTTATTATTTAAAATGTTAGTTTAATTCAAAATAATTTTTTCTCACCATTTAGACCATTTTTGCAAATTTTATCTTAATTTGTTGGTTAAATTATTAATTTGGTCCCTCAAATTATTTATCTTGTTCAATTGGGTCCTTCTATTATTAAAAAGTTTAATTAGGTCCCATAATTTTAAAAAATGCTCTAATGTTATCCCTTTCATCTAAAAGGACATCATTTTCCATCCAATGTTACACTAAACGATGTGAAAAACAACATTATTTTAGATAAAAAAGAGTAATATTTGAGCGTTTTTTAAAATTTTAAGCCCTAATTGAACCTTTTAATATAAAAGCACTCAACTGAACAAAATAAATAAATTAAGGGACCAAATTAGTAATTTAGCCTAATTAGTTTTATAACTAATTTTAGGAACGAAATGGTTATTTTATCATTTTATTGGCTTCAATCAGAAAAAAATTATTAAAAATATAATCGATTAGTACTCAATATTCTAAGCAAAACTATAGAAATTAGAATTTTGAGATTCTCACTCAATTGTCTAGAAATAAATAAAAAAAATAGAAAAACACACAATAAAGGAAATATGGGTGTTATATATGAGTTGTTGTTTAGTCTTGAATAAATATGACTTATTGGAGTTTTTATAGTTTAATATGTGTATTTGAGCTTGTATAAGTGTTATATATATAAATAAAATTGCTTGGCATGATTTTGTATGCTTTATGTTCCATGAAAATTTCTTTAAATATGGATGAATGTGTTTGCTGTTTGGGGAGAGTAAAAATGTTATTTTATTGCCCATGTTGAAGTTATGTGAGTTAGGGTAAGGAATGAAGCCATATAACATTAAAAACACTTAAGACTTGTAAGCCATCAAATTTTTAAGAAAATTTATGAAGACCCCACTATTTGGAGCATCAAATTGTGGTTCACATGGACCGTGGAGCTATTGTAAGGATGCATTGGTGTAACACCCATTTATATTAAATATAATTTATATTAATTTAGTTATTAAATAGACAAAAATGTAGGTATATTTTTTTTGCATTTATAATAGAAAAATTCTAAACTTAACAGAAGTTGAAAACGATAGTAAGAGATAGAAAGTAAAATATATATATATATATATATATATCGTAAAACTATACATTGTGATTTGGTAGTATATAACAGTCATAAAATGCTGAAAAGAAAATAAAAGTACACTGAAAGATAGACATTACCTAGCCCAATATATGCATTAAAAGATCCTATATAAAGCAGTGTCAATCTATCCTATCCCTCATACAAAAAGAAAAATACTATAATATAGGTCTTTAGATCCTCACCTGTTGAAGTATCATTTGACTTGTTCTTAGCATCATAGGGCATTAACGTCATCTTCAATAATCATAATCAATCATACATAAAAGAAAATAATGGAGTGAGATGATTTGTTCTAAAATCACTTTCACATGTATGGTAGGAATTCTACCCCAAAAATAAAGATAAAACACATCTAATAGTAGAAGGGATTCTAGGGTTTATTCTAAGTTGTACTAGACTACCCTTGATTCGGTATGGATCCATACTCCCCATTAGTGGATAATAGTTCTCAACAGAACCGAAAAGTGACTGAGAGTACATATACCTCATCAACATCATCACGTGGTACAGTCCTCATCATCATTGAGGAACAAAATAACAATTCAAGATATTCATTTATAGATATATACTTTCATACCAATCTTGGAATGCTGAGCAGTTATCGGGGTTATCAAACTTGGTTAGGTGAATATCCCGGCTCGAGGACGCTATCCTGGCCATTAGAACTTTCACCACTCAATGCCTACCCCTAAACCTTTGCAAGTGGGTCCCTACATTTTATTCCTCAACATATCAAACTATAACTTTTCTAGCAAGGTGTCATGCCACAACATGTTACTTGTTTTTCATTACTCGCTAATTTATCAAATTCTAACTTCTCAAATAGAAGTTTTTCTGATCTTATTTAATTTGAGCACCAGTAAAATTAATATTTCTGTCTTATATTGTAGAAATTACAGGATAATAATTTAGCAATCATAAAAATTTTGGCAGTATAACTACTTACCAAAATTTTAGTAGAATAACAATCTAATAATTAAAAATTTATTACTAAAGTTTTGACAAAATAACAATTTAATAACAAAATAATAATTAAATTTGAGCAAAATAACTACTTAATAAATGCATTTTAATTATCTAAATTTGAGCAACATAACAACATAGTAAATATATTTTAATTATAAATTTGGGCAGCATAACAATATAGTAAAAATTAAATTCTAACATTTAAACATTATAACATTATAATAAAAACATAGTAAATTTAAGCATTGAAGATTTAGGAAAAAACCTTTACTATCAACATGTAAAGTGACAGTAATTTAGAATCAACCCCAGTTCCCCCATTACCTCTAAGGTGGTGATGAAGAGGATGAAATTGTTAGTGCAAAACTCCTAGGAAGAGAACTTTTACCAGTTGATGGAAAACTAGTAGAATTTTAGCATAAAAACAAAGTCAAATAAAAATTTTCCTAGAAAGAGAAACTCTCATACAAGTTTCAGCCAACCAAGAGAGGGAAAGGGGTGGTGAAAATCTATCCTAAGTGGTGCCAATTTATAGAGAAATGAAGGGGGTTATGTGTCCACAAGTTGACATCATCGCTTATGTCATAAAACCTATTTTTAATTTCTTTTTAATTTGATTTTAGGGACACATATTCAACATAGGAGGTGAATCACCCCTCCTAGGCTTGGGGACGTGCTCTATGAGTTGTCCTTAAGCTCCTCAATATAAATTTTATCTGCAATTAAATTATTCGATACCAATAAAATTGCCTAAACTTGAAAAATTAGTTTTTAATATCAAAATAATGCATTTTAATGAAAAACTAATCATATACATTATTTTTCATCAAAAATAAATTTTTTAATAATTAATTTTAATTTTAATTTTTATTAATTTATTTCGAATTATATGTATTTATTTTGTATTTTTAAGTTAGAAAATTCATAAAAAATCATTTTAATTCAATAAATATCAAAATTTTTATAAAAATTCTAAAATTAAATATTTATCTATAAATAAACTGAAATTATCATTTTCACCATTTTAGGATGTCAAACCAGTATTGGCTAGGTTTAATAAACACCAAGGACATTTTGGTCATTTTGCAATAGAATGTCAAAAAATTCTTAGAAAATTTTCAAAATTATATTTTAATGCATATAACATGATTCTAAGCTTAGATTGACATTTTAAGGTCAATTGAATTTTTTTTCTCATGTCAGTCTGTAATAATGAAAAATAAGGGTAAAATCGTTATTTTCTAATTTCTCTAGGCTCCGACTTGAAAAAATTATTAAAAATCACGATTAGATAGTTCTTGAAATTCTGAGCATAATGGTGGCGAAATTTTTTTGAAATTCCTTCCTGATTTTTTTGAATTAAATCGTTAAATATTAGAAAAACAATTGATAATTAAGGTAGGGGTGTTATTACAATTGACATGGATGAAAAGTTGAAGATTCAAGACAAAATCCCTAAATTTTAACCTTAAACTAATAAGTTTAATGAATTTAAAACCAAAATAAAAATTAACAACTTCATTTAACCTTATTATAGTGGATAGGGATTGAATTATGGTTTTTAAGAACTTAAATAATTAAATATAAATTTTAGAAAAACATTGCTAAATATACTAGGCCAAACTAGCATAGTTTTGACCTAAAAAATTAGATTAATATACACAAAGGTTATTTTTGTAAATTTTAATTTTTAAAATTAATAATATATTTATTCTGAACTAAAATTGTTGAAAAATAAATTTTTAGATCTTGTTTGGTATTTTTAATAGTATTATTTTCATTAAAAACAATGTAAAAAGGACAAATTTGACTTTTTACCTTTATAAAATTATTTTCTAATTTGAAATAATAAATTTTAATTATATTTATAACAAAATTTCAGATTTTATTATTTTTGAAATTTATTATGTATTTGATATCTATTCTATTCAAACAATTCCCGATAAGGGTAAAAGTGTAATTTTATCTCAAAATGATTTTATAAAAAATTCTAGAAGTATTAAATGGTTGTAGTATCCTATTATAAAATTTCTATCTCAAAATAAATTTATTTGAATTTATTTTGTTTTTCCTAAGTTTAATAGTTTTGTAAAATTAAGGGTAATTTAGTAGTTTCCTTATTTTACTTAGTTTAAATATTTAAATTATATTTCAAAGATGTTGTAAACGGTGTAAATAATTCAAATCAAAGACATTTAAGATTGAAAGTGGAATTTTAATGGCTTTCATAAAATTTTAATAATTTACATTATTTGTTAGATACAGAAAACGTAAAAGGTTAAGAGAAAATATTAGTGGAAAGTCTTTAAGGAATTTCCTTAAGATTCTTACCTTATGTATGGGGTATTTAAAATACTTAAGACCTAGTGGTAGTGTATTTGTAATATGACGGCGTTAGTTACCTTGTGGAGGTAACATTACATTGATACTTAAGGCCGAGGGACCTCAATCTAGTGCGAAAGGTTAGTGGGAAGTGTCTGGGACGTTGAGGATAGGTAGACGAGCCATTCTATACGGGGGCAAGGTCATTGCAAGCCTTGGGTCATGGTGAGCCATTAGCCATGTATGCCTATCCTGACGTTGTCACTAGTCTGGTTTAGTAATCAATTATAAGTGTTGCCCCAATGGTTTATGACACATACTACCTTTTGACTTGTGAGGTCTTTTATTACTGTTATACCATGTTAAGGGACACATTTGAACTAATCACCCGAATATTAGGAAATCTTCATGGAGTCGAGTCTGTCTTATATTTCATGACAGTTAGCATGGGGCATTGATGTGCGTGTATGATTATAATTGAATTTCTTCTTGGTGTAGAATACTTTTTATATTGTTGATATTATTACTTGAATGTATTTATTATTTTTATTTTGTAATCTTACTGTTGCATGTTTGTTTTTTTATGTGTGTATCTACTATGATCATGGCATTGCATTCACAAGAGCATATGTCAATGCCTTACCTTACATCAATTTTGCTATGACTATAGTTAGAGGTGACCATGGGTGAAGAGTCAATTGGGACTCTCAACATGTTTGTTTAGGGAAGATCATTATCTCCTATGATGTTGCTAGAATTACTATCATCGCTTTCTTATAGATATGATGGTAGAATTTTTGTTGTTGATTAACACAATGTGGAACGCCAACTTTTACGCACCTCTTGAATTGTATAGGACATCTTCTACTTTGAGTGTGTTATGAGGAGGACCTTGTTCTCTCAATACTTCTTTTGTTAGACCTCGAGGGCCTCGTGATAGAGCCCTTTCAGTGGATTCACATCTTACTTCTCGTCCTAAATATCCTTAGGAGTAGTGTGTAAGAGTGGGCAGCTAGGGAGTGTGTTTTGTATCAGTAGTTTCCCACTCCCCGTTTTAATGTACTTTCTCTTTTGAGATGTATTTGGCAGTCATGGACATCTTTATTTTGAGATATTTATCTTTATGGTTACTACGGTTTGTAATGCCTTTGGGCACATGACATTGTTTTTTATTTTATGCATGTTTATTCAGTATTTGATTTTGTATAATGTTTGTTAAATTATGTTTTGTTTGGTGTATAATCACTTATCTTCAAATATGAAAAATTTACACATATTTTTGTAATAAACTAATTAATGAGTTTTATAAAAATTAAATTTACTTTTGTGATCACGTTGAGTAGTGTCATGTAGCGACAATGGGTTGTTAAAGAAATCACCGAGCACGTGGATCAACTGGCATGAGGTTATTTTAACTTAATCAGTGGTCTCAAGTTCGAGCTTTAGGTATGCAATTGCATTAAATACTCAGAGGAATAACTTTGCCACCTACAGTGATCCTACCCGATTCGAGTAAGATTGTCTCCCATGGAGGATATCTATGGTCTCTACCAAAATAAACAAATAAAGCTTGAAAATCCATAATAAAAAGAAAGGTATTGTTCATATTAGAGAAAACACTCACTAAGGAGTCCTAAAACCAATAAGAACTCAAGAAACTATAGTAAGCTCTACTATGTGTCACCTAACTGATTAGGGGGAGGGGGAATCATGCCTATTTATGGAATGTGCTCTCTTCCTAACTCGTAACCGTTCCTGCCCTTTTTTAGGAGGGTGGTGTGTATTGTGTCTTTCCCACATGTAAGAGGAAAGGGTGCCTGTTATGCCTCAGACACATGTGAGAAAGGTCTAGAAACCTTCTTGTGTAGGCCTATGGACTTAAGGCTCACAGGGCCTTACACCCTATGGTAATTGTGCAGTAGACTACATTGGTTTCAGTGGTTGATCAATCAGTGGGTGTGCGTGTGGTATTTTTAATTTATTATGACAATTTTTTATTGAAATAAATTTATTATATTTTTAATATTTTTTGATAAAAATTATTGAAATAATACATTTTATTTTTTACATATTTATAATTTCAAAATTAAAATACAAATAAATTATTATCTTGAAATAAAAATAAATATAAAAAATATAAATTTGAAAAATAACACTTGAGATATTCTAAAATCTAACATGACTTTTTTTTTTTTGATACAATGAGGACAATGGATATAAAACCTAAGATTTCATACAAACTATTCAAATCTTTCACTACTAGGCCAACCATCTAACACGACATGTTACTAAATATATACATTTTTTTACCTTATCTATATAAAAATAAGAATTGCCTATATATATATATATATATTATTTTTTTAAGAATATCTTAACTTTGACATTTTTTACTTTATTTTTAAATTTCTCCTTTTCCCTTTAACTTTAGTCTTTAAAATAACTTCAAAAAAAGTAAAAAATAAAAAATAAAAAATAAAAATAATAAAACAAAATTGGACAAATAGTATGCTGTGATTTCAAGGGTTATCTTTCCTCCTCTCCAGCGTGGACCTTCTCTGCGAAGACGACCCCAACACTTGCTTCCCCCACCTCAAACCCGGCCTCCTCATCCTCACCACGCACCACCTCCTCTGGGTCCCGGACTCCGCCTCCGCCGTCCCCCTCGCCGCCGTCTCCCACATTTTCTCCCACAAGAAGTCCCTCCGGTCCGTCTTCGCCTCTCCGCGGGTCCAGTTCCAGGTGTCGCTGTCGCCGGAGGGCAGGGTCGCGGCGTCGGGATCGCGATCGGTGGTGGTTACGGCGGTGGTGAGGGGGAAGGGGGACTGCGACGCGTTTCTGACCAAGTTTTGGGAGAATTGGCGCGCCAGGGCGTGGGAGGAGGCGGGGAGTGGGTCGAGTTTGGGTTCGAATGCGGCGGCGGCAGTGGTGGCGGCAACAGCGACGTCGTCGAGCGGGATTTATTTGAGTGACGGGACGGTGAGGATGGTGGGAGTGTCGGGGATATTGAGGAAGGAGCAGGAACTGTGGGAGAGTACTGATAGGAGCTTGCAGGAGGCTTTTCAGGATTTGAATGCTCTCATGGTATGCTAATGTGTTTGCCAAAATGTTTTTTTTTTTTGGTAATGAGAGAGATCAAAAGTACTTTTACTCTTAGAGTAATCATTTTTTTCTTTTTTATTTGTGCATTGGAATTTGCAAATTTACTTTGAAATTCGCAAAAGTATTTTTGCAACTTTAATCCAAACATAGCCTGAATGCAACAAATTGTCCCCGTTGATTTTGGGGAGTATTTTTGGGATCCTACTCCTTTAATGGGAGAAATTCAATTAGATGGTAAAGCGAGTAATTTCAATCATTGATAAAAAAATCAACCGTTAATATTAGGTGTACATGCATAACCAATTATAAATGTGCTGGAATATCAGCTGTTAATTTACTCTCTAAAGTGAATTGCTCACTTTAGAGGAGCCAAATCTGTATTTTTGAGGGATTTGGCTCCTTGAATAAGGGTAAAGTTGTTGATGAGAAAATAAATGATTAATATTTCAACACATTTATGATTTGTTATACATGTGCAGGTAATATTGATGGTAGATTTTTTCATCAACGGCTGAGATATATGATTTGTTACACATGTCCATGTGACATGACCATTGATTTTGTCATCAACAGTTGATATTACTTACCTTATCCTTTGAAGTGAGTTGCTCACTTTAGAGGACTGGGTTTCATTTTTTAAATGCTAGTATAGGACAAAAGTGAGACATAGAGATAATTATGTATGATGTCAATTATTTCATGTTCAAATAATGTAACTGGTCTGTTTATTTGTGTCTGCATTGATTGTTGAAAATACATTTTGATAGATGATTTTTTGCTTGTTGGAGCAAATGAGGGTTGTTTTGAGTTTTAGCAATGGTATTTGGGAGGGATGACTTTCGTGAAAAGTGTTATGAGGAGATAATTATATATGATGTCAATTATTTCATGTTCAACTAATGTAACTGGTTTGTTATAGATAATTTTTTGCTTATTGGACCAACTGAGGGTTGTTTTGAGTTTTAGCAATGGTATTGGGAGGAATAACTTTTGTGAAAAGTGTTACTAATGACTTTTTAACTCATTAGGAGAGGATGGATCTATGAGTGAGGAGATAAAAAATTATTCTGAGAGAGAGAAATTTTATACTTTCGTGTGTATCGTGAAAACTGTTTCATATCAATCATCTTCTTTGAGCTTTTGGTGGAAAGAGGATAATATAGATGGGTTGAATTCAATTGAATTCTGTTTCCCAGAAAATGTAGTTGGTTGAGGGAGCTGTAACCTGTAATTATGGCTTGAACCACTTGATAGGATTTTGTTCAGAATTCACGAGGGCATCACTTTTCAAATCTTTATGCTTATCATGACTTGCTTGGGCTGTGAGCTATGAGGAGATGTTGGGTGGTTGTTGGCTGTAATGTTTTCAGATACAAGCTGCATTTTCATCATGCTGGCAAAGGTTTTCTAAACCATATTATCCCTGCAACCTAATCATGCAGATTTCTGAATTCTGAAATTTTACTTTATTTGTCCTTGGCAGTGTTAATTTATTTATATGGAGTAGTTTGCAGAAAATGTGTTTCCTTCTCTTTTTAGGCTTCATTAATAAAAAAGGAAACATCACTCAATTTGATTGATGTGGGACTACTAAGGCAAATGATCGATGATCCAACAAATGTCATAATTTTTATGCTAATTTTATAGGTGAACTTGTGAGCTGAACTTTACCTATATGCTGTGCAAACAGACATTAATTCATGGTTTCTCCTACTTGATTGTGATAATTGTAGTTAGATCAAAAAGTATTTTTGTACTGAAATTCTTTAGCTGGTTTTGTTTTTAGTTTGTATTAAGCTAAAGGTGCTTATGTTTTGGGATGATGTTGGATTTGCAGAGCAAGGCTAAAGAGATGGTGGTGCTAGCAGAGAAAATGAGGCTAAAACTTTTGTCTGGCTCAAATTCTCAAACCAATGCAACTAATGATGAGGAGATGGGTTCAAAGGAAGAGATGCAAGATTGGTTATTGAGTGTTGGTATTATGTCCCCTGTTACCAAAGAGTCTGCGGGTGCTTTGTATCATCAACAGCTTTCTCGTCAGGTTGTCTTGTCACTCCTCCTCAATCATGCATTATTTTCTTAGTAATCTAAGGATCATGCAAATTGTAAGACATGTTTCAAGAAAGATATTATTATTGGTCTTTTTTCCTTAACATTTAAAAGAATGATTTGATCTAAACAGTTTACAGTTGAAGATTTTTATCATGGAGCCTTTTATTCCTGCTATTTTTATTGGGGGGATTCTCATGACTTATGTTGTTCAGTAATTGAATAAAAATACCAGTTCCAAAGCTTGTGAGGACATTTAAGTTTTGCTAGTATCACAGGAATAACAAGGCACTCATACATAAAATATGTTGAACCATATGTTGAAGATGAATTTTCATTGTCTTTGGTGATGACAATGGAAGATTGACATGGGGGCAGTATCAATCAAGGGCAGCTGGTGTTGGGGAAGAATACTAGAAACCAAGCCAAAAGGGATAACATGAGCAAAGTCAGCTGAAGATTAGAATATCATGGATTAATTGAAAAACAGAGGATATTCTTCATGTACCTAAAGCTATGGTTTAAATCATGATGCACGCAAAAGATTGTCAGACAGCGTATCTGTTTCTTTGCATTGCACAATTGTGGTCTTTTGACTCAATTGTTGTGCAAGAAGAACCTTGAAAAAGCTCTCCCATTCTGTCGCTCATTCCTGGGGGTATGAGTTGTTGGTTTTGATATTTTGCTAACATCTTCAGGCTTTGTGCACATAATATATCATTTTAAATGTTTTTCTTTCTTGTATAAAAGTAATAAGAAAAAGAATGGCCTGTTTTTTTTTTATGTTATGGAGTTAATTGATGGTCATTTGACTAATTGCCTTTTGTTAGTTTTCTATTTGTTTAAAATAATCTAATCTTTCACTGCTAATACTTAGTTGGCAGATTTTGTTAAAGTTCCACTTGAGAGAGCTGGTGGAATTATCAATCTTATTGATATATATTGTCTCTTCAATCGTGCTCGTGGCACAGGTTTCAATACTATCTTCTGTGTTCCCTTAGACATGATTTTCTTTCAAGTAGTACATATTTTTAATTAATGCTTTCCTTGTTTTGATTGTATAATAAACAGAATTGATCTCACCGGATGATTTGTTGCAAGCATGTTCTCTGTGGGAGAAGTTTGATGTGTATGTATGACATTATCTTCTATTTAAATTACTTCTGTTACTGTGTTTCGGTAAATTATGGTCATAGTATAGATTCGGTGAGTAGGTGACTTCGATTCATGCTCCATTGGATTCATGGTTATTAACGATTTTACAATTTGAATCCCTCTGAACGATTCAGATCGCAAATGAAATTGTAATCAGAGTGAAATTGTTGTAAAATCACTATTCAAGTCATAAAATTGCGAAAATTGTGTGATTTTACAATTTCTCGAAACTGACCTGGTTTTGTTTTCAACCCGGTTTTAAAGTTAGTGACCCGGTTTTGTTTTTGACCCGCTTTTAAAGTTAGTGATGTTCAAAGCTGCTGCTTCAAATGCTAACCCTAATTGAAGGACAAAGCTGCTGCTTCTGCTTCTTAACAAACCCTAACCACTGTTATTCTCCTTGTCTGAGTCAGCCACCACCCACCATCGCTGTTAGAAGTTCTATTTTCTGCACCAGCCACCATTTTTTCTCTGTTCTGTTCTTTGCTTGAATTTCTTCTCTGTTTGGCGCTGTTGACAGGTTTGGGTTTTTTGGCTTTTGCTGTTCTTGTTCGAACCCACCCTCTCTTCTTACACTCTTCTCGTTCCAACCCACACCCACCTTTTATTATGTTACCTTGGTCACAGGCTCACAGTTCTGAACTGAAGTGGGGATGGATTATGGGTTATGACTTATGAATATTATGCATGACATTTATGGAATATAGATTATGAATATGGGTTATACTAATATGTCAAAGGAAGATATGCATATTAGCATATGTATATGTCTATACGAATTTTGTAAAATCTTACGATTTGATTTATGATTTTACGATTTGTACCCCACTTTCCTGATTTTAGGTAAAATCCTGATTTTAACTACCTTGTTGGGATTCTACCGTGTTTAATGCTTTAATGCAATCCCCTTTTTGGTTTGTTGTATTTCTGTGCATTGATTATGTTATTCAATTGTTTCAGCCCAGTGGTTCTGCGAAAGTTTGATAGTGGAGTCATGGTAATACAAACCAAGTCCCAACGTGATAAGGAGGTAAGTTCATTTTATCTTTTCTTCTGTGGTCGTTTTTATTTTTATTTTTGGTTTTATGATTGTTATTTACCTGGGAAAATTATCCTTGTATTAATTGTGAAATTGTGGGATCAGGTTTGTGGATTGTTGTAGAATAGCTTGTATGTATAGTTTTGTACTACCTGTGTTTGTCTACTGAGCCGTGAGCTCTGAGCTCTTTAGACTTTTACTTCGATTCTTCCCTGTTCCCAGACAGTGTTATAGGTCAGGGTGGATCCCACAAATGAGTTTGGGCCTTCCATCTCCTGGGCCATCTAGGACTGAGGTAAAGAGCATAGTTGTATGAACCATAGCAGCCTGGCTTGAAAACTGGAGATTTATCAGCAGATTCAAAACTCAGAGGTTGATGCATATAAACTTTGTCAAGTAATCAAGTTCTTTATTAAAAAGGTGTTATTCACATCCTGTTGCTTGATTGGCTCTGATAGGTTAAATCTACTGATGAAACAGGATGTTGTTTGGGGATAGAGATTGGAGAGGTGGAAGAAGTGGTAGACAGTGAAAGCAGAAAAAGATGAAGTGGGAGTATTAGGAAATGAAAGAAGAGGTGGAGATGCTGAAATGGGGAGAAAGGGGAAGGACATAGAATGGGGAATTGTCAGACTTAAATGAAACATGGAAGAGGATATCCTTAGAGATATAAAGCCTACCATCTTGAGATAAACGCTTGTATCCCTTATGGGTGGAAGAGTTACCTAAGTACACTCAGTGAACCTAAAGTCAAGCTTGTGACTGTTATAGTGACCTAAGGAATTTATAATCAGACAGCCTAGTCTAAGGGTCTTCATTATTAAGAGAGGTTGTTGAGGTCTGTTAATAAGACAGGACAAATGGTAGTAAGGAAGGCATGTTCCTAATAAATGAAGTGTAAAGATGCTTGAGCAAGAAGCGTTAGAGTTTCTACAATATGTCATTGTTCATGTTCAACAGTCCCATTTTGATATTGTGTATTGGGGGCAAATGACTCTATGATATGGGTAATTCCGAAATTGGCCAGACTTAAGATAAAGGATGAAGCAACCCATCGCCATCACAGTGGACAGATTTGATTTTGGTGTTTAGTAGCAACTCTACAATAGATTTAAACTAATAAAAGATAACAGTCCTCAGATTTGGAACGAAGTACATAATCCAACTTTAGTGTGTGCATGCATCAGTGAAAGTTACGTGGTCTGAGATGCCACCAGATGATAACATAGGAGCTAGTCCCCAAGATCAGTAAATATAAGTTACAAAAGGGTAAATGGCAAACAATCATGACATGGAAGGCAACTGATAAGCCTTCTCCAAACAGCATGCTGAGTGGAAGTCAATGACTATTTTATTTATGAATGAAATATTAAGTGTTGGGTACAATTTTAACAGCATTTGAATTGGATAGGAATGGGGGCAAAATATTCCTTTTAACTTTTAAGGATTGGGTAATCCTCTCCCCTTTAGTTAGCTTTTGAGGTTGAATTAAGTCTGATTCATTTCTTGTATGGTATTAAAGCCTATTTGGTCTTGAAGTTGGGTTGATGTCCAATGCTGCAAGCTTCACATTCTAGATGTCCAGTGCTGGTAGTGAGGGAGTGTGCTAAATGTTCCACATTGACTAAGAATATGGCTAAACTACTCCTTATAAGCCTTGGGCAATCCTCTCATCTAGAGTTAGCTTTTGGGGTTTAGTTAGTCCTAGTCCATTTCTAATAGGCAGCTTAGTCTACAGTGCCAAATTAAGCAGAGATTTTGAAGAGATAGCAGAAATCATAAAAAGAGGAGTTAATCTAGTTGCATCCAATCGTGGTAGTCATTAGTTACTTTGCCACTCCACCATCTGTGAGAAACCGATTTGGAATCTTGGGGTTAACTACAAATCTGTGTATTCAATGACTTTCTGTTACTCTTTAGCTGCCTGCTTCCACATGAGGAAAATTTTCTCTTCTAGGTGCACATATACAGAGTGTGAAAATGTCATAGGCACATTTGCTGGCATTGGAGCATGAGCAGAGGAAGATTGAAGATGAGGATCACCTGATGACTGAAAGTTTGAAAGGGATTTGTAGGTGAGGCTATACTAGGGTTGAAAATCAGGCTCTAGATACCATACTAGGGTTGAAAATCAGCCAAGATGCCACGCTGTTGCAGATGTATCAAATCTTGAAGGTGATCTTTTTGATGACGTGTATGATGACGCTCTTCTCTGTGCCCATGTCCAGGATTGTTGGAGGCACGTCCCTTCCGTGCATTAGCCGCTGAAGCTGATTAGAAATGCCCTCCACCATGTCTGATAGTGTATTGACCTTTGCAAGCCTCCACTCAATTTGAACAAATTGTTCTTCCACTTCACTCGTCATCACCTGCAATCGTGTTTCTGTGCCCACGGGTGGAAAGATTCTGGTATAGTGGCCGTGGACAGCAAGCTTTGATACCTCTAATATAGAATTTAGGTGGGAAAGAGAAAGAAACAGAAAGAAAGATAAAGAAAGAGGGGAAAAGAGAAGAATAACAGCTCAAAGTGGATGGAGAGAGAGAGAGAGAGAAGAGAAACAAAGATCAGAGAAACTGTGCACTGCTGCACTTCTTGATTATCATTTCAGTCTGTCTAAAATGTACAACAGCCATGATTTATTTATAGGCAGCTACCCACCTGCTTACAGTTATAAAAACCTAACTAACAATAGCTGCCTAAATAACAAACTAACATTCTTATTTATATTTACATAAGTTTATCCTTATTTCTTAATAAGTTACCAGATTTCTATCAAAATGCTTTGACGCATCTTTGATTTCGGTTGCCTTAAGGGTTTTGTTTTGCTTGTATGTTTGGAAATATGGTTGCCTTTTTTATAAAGTAAGAAGAAATGGCATGAGAGGATGAAATAGCTAGTTCCTCTTGCATAAATTTGGTTATTTGCTGTTCATATCTCTTTGGTTGGATCAGTGGATCAGTAATTCAACCAGTAATCCAGTAATCTGGCCTTTTGACTAGTTTGATCAATGGTCTAGGTTGTGCAAAGCAGTAAAGCACTTTAGCTCTTTCCAATTGCTTATGCATATAGTAATTCAACTATTGTTATTTTACCAAACATTTCATCATGTTATTTGAGCTCCAAAGTTGAACTTTGGATATCCCATTCTTAGTTGACTTGCGTTTCCTTTTATCTGTAATGGACTATACAATGCTGCAAAATTATATTGATTTCTATTATCTGATTCTTCCATCTGCCATATAAATTTCTTTGGGTATGATGTGCTTATAATTTACCTCTAATAGGTTGCTATGTGGACATGAGATTATATTTTAGATTGATGGTTTCAATCTTCTGCACTGTGTTTTTTATATTGGATAAGATGGGAATTTTATTTTATTTTATTCTTTTAGGTTGTCAGTCTTCATTAACGTTTGTTTCATTTTGACATCAACTTCTACTCATGTTGAAATGGAAGGATGTCAAATTTGACTAGAGTGAGTAACTGCTGTTTGGTGTAGGTTTTTGCTAAAATCAAGATGCTTGTTATGAAACCTGATGCTCTTCGAGCTGGGATAAGTGCTAGTGATGCTGCAAGGACACTAGGGGTTGCCCCAGCAATGGCAAAGGAGCATCTCTTGTCTGCTGAGAGCAAGGGTATGCTTACTAGATCACTTTCTTCAATGCTTTTTTGGCTACATAACCGACTTCTGATTTTTGTGGAATCTTTCCCAGGTTTACTTTGCAGAGATGTAAGCCCTGATGGATTTCGCTTTTATATTAACTTGTTCCCTGAAATTGATCGAGATGATATGTATTTGTAAGTAAACTTTCTATACTTAATCTGTAGTTTTGACTTATTTATATTCCAGTCAAATCTGTCCTCCCTTGAACTAAAATTTATATGTACTAAGGCTACATTATTTGATGCTTGTTCAGTATTCCTTGACCACTTGTCCTTACTGTTTTGTTTTATCCTTCTGATGCTCTGCTTATCTTTTCAAATTATACTTGAGACAATCATGGAATTCCTTTACCTAAAAAATCCTTTTTGTGGTTTCAGTGTTTCAAGATTAGAAAAATTATCTTTAGGTAATATGCTAAAATAACTAAATAAGTCTTCCTACTTGAAATATATAGGTGGAGTATTTTTTTTATTATTTGAAAATTGATGTTTCATCTTTGAAATTAATATCACTGGCCTTGAAGTCCTGCTTTCTGCTTTGTAGCTTCTCAAGAATTATTAATTGCTATCCCTGTTCCTAGATCTCATTGGTTTCTAGTATAACATGTTTCAACTTTCAATGATAGAATATGATTTTGTTCATTGATTGATTTCATTAATATAAGTTGTTTATTTGAAAAGTGTACTGCCATTTATGCAGAATGAAAGATCAGAGAATTTATGCCTCGTGGGTACAGGCTAACCATACTCATGCTTAGAGTCCCAAGCTTATTCAATTCAAGGTATGCATAAATTTTAGCTTGGTAAGATGATGATGAACAGGAGGGGAAAAAAATGTACAGACACACACATATTTAGTGTGCTTCAATCAATGTGAGATTTTCATTGTAGAGGACATTTAACATAATCATTTGTAGAAGGATTATAATACTTGAAAAGATCTCAATGCAAAACTTATATACATCATGTCACATCATTCCAAAAGCTATTGTTACATGATACATCATGACCGTGATATCGAGGATTGCTCTCGTATCCAACCTTTTTTTTTTAAGATACCGATACTCAATGTGAGTTCTTAATCATTTATTATTTGTTAATTATATTTAATGAGTCGTAAACTGTTCACGCTAGAGAACACACTTATTGGAAAGCTCAGTGTGAACTCAAGAATCTCCAGTGAGCTCTACATGACTTGGCATGACCTGGCCTAGTCATGCCTATTTAACATGTGTCCTCTAACAGTTTCCGCCTTTTCTAGGGGGTTGGTGTGAATAGTGCCTTAGTCACTTGCGAGGGGAGGGTGGTGCTAATGGTGCCTTAGTCATGTGTAAGAATGATCTAGAATTTTATACTGGACTTGAGGGCCCGAGGCCCATTGACTATGGGATTTTAGGGCCTCTCAACTGTTAATGGGATGAGGTTAGTTGGTCACAGCAAATGGTTGGTCCAATGGATGTAGATCGTCCATTCGTGATCAGGATCTTGGTTGTATAGTCCACAATTCCTCAAGCATAAGCTTGAAAGGCACTGCGATTTACTTAGTTGGATAGTCTACAACTCAAGCGCTAAACCTGAAAGGTGTAGGTGATTTACTCGGCTAGATGGTATATCTTGACAAAGCTAATAACCAAATCATTTATTACTTGTTAATTATATTTAATAGTCTTAAAACATTTTTAACGAAGCTAATAACCAAAAAGTATTTGATAACTCATCCAGGTTTGGTACCCTTATAATTTAAAAAATTCTACAAGTGCTTCAGGTTTTTATGTTAAAAGACGTGTCTAAAGTAGCCTGCCATAAGGTGACCAGAGGGAGGAGTCAGGACCATTTTTTTATTTATTATAAAGATAATAATAGAAGGAATGTAGACTGTTTTTGATATGCTTTTGCATGTGGAATACGATGACGCTAGGCTGTATAAGGAGAACTGCTAAATATTACGAAAAAAATTGAAAAAAATTGATACGAATCAATGTGGATTGATATTATTGGTTAAATAATTTAAAAAACAAAAAATTAGGATATTTGACAGAAATCGGTTACAGTTTTCAAAGATCACGCACGGTGATAACATAGTGTTAAGGAGCAATCTTACAATGCATGGAAAGGAAAAGAACCAACTATTGCACAGAATATAAAATTGCACGGAACCACGAGGCAAATTCTTGCGAATTCGTTCGACACTTGAGAAGGGCAAAGCTGTAGGATCATCATTAAGGGTTTAAAAAGAATTTGATGCCATCCAAAATAAAAGAAAGCGTTTTACTCATTGTTTTAGTTAAGATCAGCATTCAAGCGCAAATTAGAAGTATGTCATTACTAAACTTCGGTGCAATGTTGTGCACTTTTTGGTGCTATTTTTCAGTGAAAAACAAGGGTAACAGTTCTTTAATGAAAATATAACACATTTAATAACTGTTATGCGTGTGTTTTTATTGGAAAATTTTACAAGTATTTATAGAATAATTTTTAAGTTTTGTCGTTCTGGAAAGAGAAGTACAAAAGCCAATTAGCAAAAATTTACAAAACTGAAAATTAAATGACCCAAATTCCCAAATAAGTTAGGATAAATTACATTTTAATTCCTTAGATGGTTTTATATGATTAAACTTGCTTGAGCTTTATATATACATACATATATACATATATATATATATACATATATATATATATCAACATATCAAGTGAGAGGAGTGTGTTATTGTGAGAGGTGAGAGGCTTAAATAACTACCCTTAGATTAAAATAAACGCTCTAGATTTTTAATTTCTTTTGAAACTACATATACCTTCCCTTTTTTCAAGTCCATGTGCACACGTTTTGATTTCTGTCACCTGCTTTCAAGCCTCCTGGGTTTCCTATCAACACGCCACACTCTTCCTCTCCCACACTCCTCTTTCACTCTCCAAAACTGCCATGTTAAGAGGTAATTAATTACTGGCTCCCATCTCTTGGCTATTGTGGCATCAGAAGTGTGATTTGTGGGCTTGAGAAGTGATATATACATATTGGTGGTTGCTATTCACACCCCAATTTTTGCCCTTTTCACCCCAAGCTTTGTTTGTTAATTTTTTTTTCTCAAAAATACCCCTTGAAGGAAATGCCTTTTTGTTGTGTATTGTGCACAATGGAAACGCGTTTTCATTGTATTGGGGGGTGTGCCCTCCATACATAATGAAAATGCGTTTCCATTATGCACAATATACAACAAAAAATGCATTTCCATTGTGTTGGAGGGTGCACCCTCTCAACACAACGAAAACATGTTTTTGTTGTGTATTTGGGATATATACATAATGAAAATATGTTTTCGTTGTGTATTTCAGATTCATACACAATAGAAAGACGTTTTCGTTGTGTTTTTCAAAATTATTTGTCTATATTTTCAAAATTCAATTTTTTTGACGCACAACTTTAGTCATTCACTGACACATGAGTAGGGCACTCATTTGAATCAATGCAATTGAGACCCTTAATTTCCTATGTGTAATCTTGACTGTTATTTTTTCTGACGCACAAGACAGTGCTTTTAATTAGTGACTGACGTGTGAACAATGCACACATTTAAATCAGTGCAATCTGGATCATTGATTTACTGTGTGCAATTTGGACCGTTTCTTTTTCTAACACATGGGACAAAGCTTTTAATGATTCACTGATGCATGAATAGGGCAAGCGTTTGAATAGGTGAGATTTGGACCTTTGATTTAGTCGATGCAATCTTGACTTATTTTGTGACGCATAGGATACAACTTTTAATGATTCACTGACGGATGAATAGTATTTGCACTAGTATAAGAGAGATGTGCTTTGAAGCACCACATTGCCTTCTTTCACATTCACGATTTTCTATCTCTTTATGTTTTCAACCATCTTCATTCTATATTTTTTCTTTTCCTTAGAAGATGGACAAATTCCTTCTATTGTAGATTACAATGGTCATATGACAACAACATTTGAAAGGGTCTTGTTTCAATGTCTTCATGGTCCAAAATTTCCTAGGGCCAGTGAGAACATGGCGGTTACTGCTCTTAGGAAAAAAATTCACGATGAAATCAGAGGTTCCAGAAAATTATTTAATATTCATTACCGACAACCTATATCTTTCGGGAATGGTTGTGTTCAATACGAGTCTACGGAGATTAAACATGATAAGGATGTGGCAAAGATGTTATCTAGCTTTGCCCGATTTCCTACACTTGCATCGATTGAGTTATACGCTGTATTAGGCAGATCTTTCGAAGAGATCCTGGCTCGTATGCGTCAACCACGATTCACTGAAGAGATCAGCGTGTACTTGCATGAAACAGAGGCGACAACTAGCTCCAATGACTATACAACCGTTAGTTTGATTGACTTTGTTTAATGTTTTTTATTTGAATCGTATTTATGTAGAAGTACTTTTATTTTATCGAATAATGTTATTTACGTTGTATTTGTTTGTTTTTATTTGTATCGCGTGCTTTAATTGTAACAACGTAAAAGTGATACTAATAACGCAATATGTCTAACATATATAAAATTCAAAATGTCTATAAAATCAAAAAATATATACAATAGGATCCATACATACAAAATAAAATACTAAATAAAAAAGATCCAATAATAAAAAAATAAATAAAAAGTAATCATCAGAGGTGGTTTGTCTTCTTTCGCCTCCTCCTCTAATAAGTGCACCCGAATGTCATGGTTTCCTGTGCAATTGTCAATGTCTCCTTTAGGAGGGCACCAAAATCGGTGCCATCAAGTGCCTCCCTTAGGTGTACCTATGATCCAGGTTTTGAGCAAGGCTCTCAAACACTGCCCATAAAGAAAGAATGCGAACAATTATTAATGAAGGTTTCTGTTGAAATCAGAATTGAATATCCCATTTTTATTGTAATAATTATGATTTATAGGCATGTAATCTCTGATTTAGAGGAAACAGTATATTCTCTATTTATGTATAATCAATATAATAAGCTTATATAAACATACATCTGTTGTGTATTTAGACACATGGTTTCAGTTCAAACATGTCTTTGTTTTCTCCTCTTTAACATGGTATCCAAAGCCTGACAAAGGCATCTCAACATACAGAATCGTGTTCTGCCCGGTGGACCCATTGTCCCCAGTGATAATTTTTTTTTTGCGAACTGTGTCTCTCTCCAGTTTGCTTTTCCGACCGTTTCCCCTTTTTCGGCCAATTTTTCGGTCATCGCCATTACTCTGGGGAATATTGAGTGAATTCGTGTGTTTGAATTACACCACAGAGCTAGGTTTATATAGGCTTATTACAATAAATGCATATAATTAAAGGAGATTTTGTTCCTCTAAATCAGATATGGGTTTCCTATAAACTAAATATGAGTTACCTATAAACCGCTATATAATAAATATAGAATATATGATTTTGATTTTCAACAGTTTCATTGTCATTAGAAAAAACACAGGAGAAAGATATGGATAATTACTTCACATAAATGAGAGTTGCTAAATGAAGACTTATCTTGGCTACCTCCACACTAGCCAAACTGCGCACAAGAACTCGTGGAGGGCCTCATAGAATATCTCCCTCTTGTGGTAGAATGAGGTATGGATGCGAAACGCGATGGAACCACTTTAGATAGCCATCCATATAGGTCCATGAGCTGCATGCAACACATGTAGTCCTTTGTCTACCACGTGAGCCTGCTAGTCCTCCTAATCATCAAACTACCTAGTATGCGACATATATTCAATAGGTGGGGGGCGAGGGATCCCCTGGACATAGCCAAATTGCCTGGATACCTTCTTCGACAAATAGGTGCGCTTATTAATAAAAATGTAATTACTAAAAGATCACCTACAACGACTAGATAACTCTGTGTGCATCATATGGCACCTAGATGACATCATCTAACTGTAGTTGCTCTAGTGCCTCCCTGGTTCCTAATGCAAAACCCTTACCCTTGGTGACCTTCCACCTACAAAGACGAGGAAGTTGCTTAGAATAACCGACAGCCGGCTTATGAGGGGTGATAGTGGGAAGTGCTTGTAGATCCACACTTGTAAAATAATTAATAAATTAAATTACATAAACAAAATAAACACAAACAAATATCTAAAGAAAATACAAAATTGTACCATCGGTAGGCATATGTATCCTTCAAACTGCGTCGTAAATCAAAGGCTAGCAATACTAAGATGGTCATAGAGGTACGCCAATGCAACAAAACCCTAGGACTACTCGCCACAGGACTAAAGCTCATGGAAGAAGTCTAGGTGGTAGACATGCACATGTGTCGAGCTCTTATCGACAAATATTGTGCTGCCGATAAGATGTAACAAATAAGCTTTGGCAACAAATGTGATCTCCCTGGTTGCGACACATAGCTCGTATATATCCTTCAGCCATTGCAAAGTCATGCAAGTTTCTTTCCTGGTCACAATCCATGCATCATGGTGTGTAACACCTAGCTTGCTCATCAGCAACCTTACGGCATCCTCACGAGTAACATATGGATATTGGCAGACTTTGCCTGTAATAGGCAAGTGCAGGAAAGATGACACATCATCTAAGGTGATGGTCATCTCCCCTACTAGTAGGTGGAAGGAACCAGTGTCCTTATGCCACCACTTAACAAAGGCATATATCATGCCTTTGTTTGTAGTAGTATACTGTGCCTATGCAAGAAGGCGAGCCTTGGCCTCTCCATGATGACTGCAACCTATAGGTGCGTGGGCATCAATAAGACCATACCGCTATGGTTGATCAGCTTGAGCTCAGGGTGGGGCTCTTAGAGCCATGTGTTTAGCAACATGGTCCCTATAGGACTTAAGCACAAATAAGTCTACAAGACCTCCTCCAAATGGAGTTCCAACAATGTAATCTGCTAGAGCAGCCTGAGATACCTCTGCCTCTGTCTTAGGTACATAAGCATGTATCTTTTCCTCCTCCTACTGCTATGTGTGTAGCCTCTTTAGCTCGACGTGTAGATGCAGTTGGTCGTGGATGCCTAGATGTGTCAGGCGCATCATCTGGTTCGAGGTGTCCTCGAGAATAATAAAGTTGTCCACAATATCTCATACGGGGCATGATGAACCTGAAACAATAATAAAAATTCAACAATTAGATAATAATTAATAATAAAATATAATCATAATTATTAATTTGAAATTATACATAATTACAAAATTTTACAAGATTAAGAACCTAATTACCAAAACTTTGCAATATTATGGATGTAATTACAAATTTTTTAAATTTAATTAATAATAACCAAATAAAATAATAATAACAAATTTTATTTGTTTATTAAATAAACAATTATAAATTCTTCTCTATATAACAACAAAAAAAATTAACAATTATAAATAATATCATAATAATAAAAATTAATCATTATAGAAATGTTACAATAAAATATTAGTTAAAATTAATTCAAATAAATAACTAAAAGACAAAAAATAATTTAAAAATTACATAATACATAACAAAAGCAGGATTTTGTTATGTATCTGGGTCAGATCACAACGGAATCGCGATTTCGTTGTGTATCCAACCCAAATACAAAACAGAATCAATTCCATTTTGTATCTAACCGATTCTGTTTTGTATTTGGGTTGGATACACAACGGAATCGTGATTCCATTGTGTATTCAACCTAGATACTTAATAGAATCGCATTTTTTGTTGTTCTGATTCCATTGAATCGAATAGTCACATAAAAAAAGGAAAGCTTGAGCTAACCTAAGAGATAAGTGATGGCAAAGACCGGGGGTGAATGGAATAGGGAAGAGGTGCTAGTTAGGGGGGTGGGGGGTGAAAATTGAGAATGAGAAGTGAAGAAGGAAGGGGGTAAAGAGTTTTAAATGTGGGAGGGCAAAAAAGTCTTTTTATATCTAAGGTTGGGGTGAAAAAAGTAAAAAAAAAATGTGGGAATACCATAAGCCATACATATTGTTTAATATGACAATATTTGTGGTCCAATGTTATGTCTTGTAGTGTAATATGATATTGATTAGATATATACTATATTGAATTTCTATTGAATGAATGATCCCGATCCAATTTTATTAGCTTTATACGAACTTTACCTCTGTGCATTCTTCAACCAAAAGAAGGAAAATGATTACATTATAGTACACCCTGTCAGCATATCAAATAACTAAACTTTATTTGGTGTTTGAAGTCGGGAAAAGGGGGAGTTCAATGTTGGACTCACTGAGTTTGGTGATGGAAGAAGATTATTATTTTGGAGGGAGAAAGAGAAGGAACGAAAGGCCTAAATGAGGGGAAGAGAAATCAGAATGTGTGTGTGCTTGAAAAAAGGGAAGGTATATGTAGTTTAAAAAGAAATTAAATCTAAACCAATTATTTTAATCCAAGGGTAGTTATTTAAGCCTCTCATCTCTCATAATAACACTAAGATTCCTTGTGATTTATTATTTTATTATTAAACCTCTTATAAGAGGTTTAATAATTTAAAGAAGTATAGGAAATAAGTTAAGAAGGTGTAACATTACAAAGAAGAAAAGCATACGTAATTTACCCAACAAAGTAGCAATCAAATCACCTTGTCACTGAAACAAGTTAGGCTTAATCGATAAATTGGGTCAGCCCACAACTGAGAAGGCTAAAATCTCTATGCATTTGAAATCGGTTAAAACTTGAAATCCAAAATAATAAGGAATCATTATTATTTGAGTAAATCACACTTTTTTACTTTGAGAGACGTTATTATTATATCGCCTTTTCTTCTTATATTGAAATATATAGTTTAGTTTATTTAACTTAACACCGTTAAAGAATGTCTTTGAGTAAATTACACTCTTCTTCTCTGAGCAATTCGTGTATTGCACCATTCTCCTCCCTGGAAGCATTGTGTTCAACAACTCAAGTAATGTAGTGAAACTTTTATCAGTCCACCCATTTCTTTCCTTGGCATTCACCAATCTTAACACTGCTGACAATTGTGTAAATTTAGTGCAACCTAGATATAATGGCGTATTTGCATCACTGCACAAAGTGTCATACACATATGCTCGCTAAAAAGACTCTGGTCCAATATCATTGATCATGTCCTCTAGTTAATCATCCATAGGTACATCAACTTGCTCTATTTAGGACACATTCGGCATGTCTGACAATTCAACATGCCATATCCATATTGTATAACTCTTGCAAAAACCATCACAAAGAAGATGCTCCCGTATTTGCTCAAGTTGTAGTCATCTCTCATTTAAACAATTAATACAAGGACAATAGAAGAACCCACCACTATCAAAAGGATGCTTTTTAGCAAATTGGATAAACTCTTTCACTACATTCTTATACTCATTAATTGTGCGTCTAGAATTAATCCAACTATGATCCGTAACTTCCTTTTGTGATCCACAAAACATATCTTAATGCATGCAAATCTCACTTTTTTATACAAGGTGTAGCCCTATCCCATTTTAAAAGACATTTTTTTACACTTGATTAATACATACAGGTTTAGTATATCTTAAAATTGACAAAATTTTGGCAGCATTTTGCATTGGTCTTCAAGTACACAAAATGAAAGTGGTGACATGAAATTCACCACAATCAAGTATGCACTCGGAGACACAACATGAAATGCACTAAACCAAAATTTCATCAAATTTAAGATGAGAATTAACCAGCATGTATTAATCAAGTATAAAAAAATGAATCTTTCCAAACTATCCAATTGAACAATTCAAGATTCAATACAACAATTAGTAGTTTAATCATTACATTGAATCTCAAACGGGAAACTAAGGTTCACTCATAATGCATAAATTGAATAAAAAACAACACATTTAAACACACAAGCTAATGCATACAATTTATACAAAAATTTTGACAGAGTTTCCTCTATATTCAGGTACTTTCCTAAAGACTTGTTTACAGGTATTCAAACACAATACCAAAGGATAACCTGTCAGATAATCCAATCTACAACAAATTTCAATTTTTCATTTAATCAACACATTAACATTAACATTAGCATTTTCCTAAACAATCCAATTTATTCATTTAGCACATTATCATAAACAATTCAATGAGCACAATCCAATCTAGAACAACCTGTTTAAACACATTTACATACCATTTTCCAAAAGAATACATATTCACAACCAATACCAGAAATGAACAAAGCAAAACTTACCGTAGCGTGAACCTTTCTAGCTTTATAGCAACTGTAACTCCCAATGCACAAAACGCGGATAAAAGACAATCTAGCCACAGAGAAATATTCAAATTAGAATTACATAGTTATGTAGTTAATTGACATTGTCATTATCTCAAGCTAGTCACTCATACTCAAGGATTCACAATTCTCACAAAAATCTAATAGAGTTTCCTTTATTTTTGGCACTATTCATCATACCTCACAAAGGGTATGGTCAACAACAAACAGAGGTACAATCTATCAATCAATATTCAACATTATTCTAATCATAACTCAAAAAATATATCACCACCACATAAAAAGATGAGAGCCTTATATTATGTTTTTCTCAAGAGACTACTTAATCAACCATTTTTTTTTTAAAAGTGTAATTACATGTGACACATTTATTTGCCAATTCCATCATCACGTCATTTTTCTTTATCTACCTCTTTCTATCACATAATATGATCTATTATTATACTTACATCTCCCTCTTTCCTTCTCTAGGTGTTAGCTACAAATTAGTCTCCACAAATTTTTTTTCCTTTTTGAACTCTCGACTAAAAGGCTTTGTAAGAAATTAATTTAAGTTGCTAACTAAATTCTATTACAAATTTACAATAGTACATGCAATTGAAACACTAAGCAAATAGCTAGAGGAGGTCAAACATTCAATGAGCAACAAGATTTAAAACTTACTAACTAAAGATTGGAACCATAATTGAACCCACAAACATAACACTACCATCTATCATTTCAAGCATCCTCCTACTAGAGCATAAATACTATATAATATATATTAGAGCATACACCTAACATGCATTATCCAAAAACAAAAAAAATACCACCATAATCAGTCCAAACTTCCAAATTACCAAAATGTAATGCACATTTACCTCAAATGAGTTGTTGAGCTCGAAGAGAACTTAAAATGGGGGCCGAAACTCGAAGACAACATGAGCTTGGGGTTAGGAGGTGTAGCACAAGTCGACGACAACGCACACTCAACAAAACGGTAATTGTAGTAGACCTTGAACAAGACATGCACTGTGAGTGAGGGAGCTTGGAGATGGGAGTTAGAGAGGGACGGAGGAAGGAGATGTGGTCGAACTCATAAATGGGAGGTACGAGATATCTTTAAGGAGCTTGAGAGTGCTTAAGGGAATGAAGCCATAGCACATTTTGCGCTTTTCGCGAAATAAAAATTGGGAGGGAAGCTTTTTTAAATTGCTTCATATGGGAACCAATTTAAAAAGCATAGTTTTTAAATCGGTTCCTAGTGTAACCAATTTAAAAACTTGATTTTTAAATTAGTTCCCACATGAACTGATTTAAAAACATGTTTTTAAATCGGTTCCATTGAACTCGATTTAAAAAATTTAACACAAAATTGCAAAATTGTCACTGGTTTGCCATTTTAAATCAGTTCACCATGAACCAATTTAAAATCTTGCTCTAAATTCAGGTTTTTGCACTAGTGCATTATTTGCTTAAGCATCACTTCACAAAATTCATTATTATTTTTTATTCGAGTAATGATTTTGATTGGTATACGTCAACCATACTTAGATTAAATTTAACAATATATATGATCAATTGTAGGTTGGTTTGTTTCCACAAAATAAAGAGAAAAGGAAATAGAGAGATAATGTCTTTAATCCTTAGGATTATCGTCATAATCTAAGGATAATTCTTATGATTCCATACAATCTAATTAATCACTAGTATATTAATCAAAATAAAATTTTTTATTTATCAAGTTTTCTCATTGATATTAGTATGTCTAGGGAGCTTATTGTAATCTCTCATTTTGATACTTTTTATGACTTTCATTTTTTACTTCCTTCATATTTCCTTAATGATATTAATTATTTTAGAAAGATTTTAGTATAATGTTTCTTGGTAATTAAAAAATTTATGGATATACACAAATTTTAGTGGCTTGAGAGGTTGTGAATTAGGGTTAAGGTTATACAAAAAAAAAAATGTCAAAGTTTAAACTCAATAATATGTTCTAAAAAAAGTGATGTGTTGCACATGCCTTGCTATGTCATACTAAGTTTACTAAATTAACATGAAACTCATAATTCTAGATAGTTTCATGCTTTCTATTTATGTAGATGCACTATGTTAATTATACGCCTACTACTACAAAATACATTTTTTATAATAGGAATTGAACTCGGTTCAAAATGAACCGATTTAAAATATGAACACGGTGGCATTTTTGAAAATTTTACCAACTTTTTTAACTTAGTTCAATTCAAATCGATTTAAAAAGATGTCCCTGCATTTTTTAAGTGACAAATTTTACAATATACTAATTCGGTTCATAAGAATTGATTTAAAATATAGACATATTAACTCAGTTCCAAAAGAACTGATTTAAAAATATACACTTTCTTAACTCGGTTCAGTTCGAATTGATTTAAAAAGATGTCCCCGTATTTTTTTAAGTGAAAAATTTTACAATATACTAATTCGGTTCATAAGAACCAATTTAAAAAATAGACATATTAACTCGGTTCTAAAAGAACCAATTTAAAAACATGCATTTTAAATTGGTTCTTTGTGAAATAGAAAAAGCACACAAGAAAGGGGGGGTTAAATTATGTGTTTAAAACTTTTTAATACAATATAAACAATTTTGAAAACGTTTTCAAGCTAAAGGATAGAGAGAAAAATAATACAGAAAATTTTTATATTGGTTCACTCAACCTGAGCTACGTCCAGTCCCTTCACCCAGAAGGTATCCACTAACCAACCTTAGGTTACACAAGTATTGTTCGCAGCCTTTTCAGGCTTTACAAAACAATCACCCTAGATTGCTCAACCCAAGTATTCTTTTTCACTAAGCCTCTCCAGGCTTTCACAACACAAACAAGTGTTTACACAAAGGTATCGACTCACACAGTGAGAATTTGAAAGATTAAGCTCAAACACTCAGAATATCTTTACAAAACTTTTCTATTATTGTCTAATAGACGCTTCTAGTTAATGTACAGAGCATTTTTTGTTGTACCGCTAAGATTCTCACTAGTTAGCACATATCACTACTTCATTTATTTCACTTCTTCCTTGGTGCATATATAGTCTTTAGGGAAAAAGATCCGTTGAGGAAGACTTGACTTCATTATACAAGGAGGGGTGTGCAAACCATGCTTTCAGAAAGATCAGGCGTGGCAGCTTTTAGATTTGCACTAAAACGGAAAACGCAGGATTGTGCTGGTGGTCTACTTTTTTGAACATTCTTCATTCGTCTTGGTAGCTCGATAAGTTGACTTGCTTTATCTATTTTGCTGTGCTTTTGCACTAGAATGAATTTGATTACATTTAATGCTTCAAACAATTTGAACGTTAGATCACAAGGATGGTAATATGTTAGTTTCGAGGAATACGAAGATAAGTAAATTGGATGCTTACAAAAGACTTAGCTGTTGAAGATTTGTCGTTGGAAGCTTTTGTTTGGATGCATCTGATATTTGAATTTGCTTTAAGAGACAAGATTTAGCTTTGGACGATCCTCTTCAGCATGTTCACTGGACGGTCTCCTTCTGTATTTCTACTAGACGGTCTTCTTTAGCATGTCTACTGGACGGTCCATATAAGAGTAACTTGTTCGTTTTGACTTTATTTCTTATGCGTTGGACTTCTAGGATCTGGACGCTATGACAAGGTTAGGCCTTGGGTAGAAACTTAAACGCTAATACGTTTGTTATCTTCAAAACTTTGAGGGTTTAGACGCTTCTACGTCTTTGGTTCCAACACTTTGTTGAACCGATTTAAAATGTTGTGGTTTTAAATCGGTTATAATACTAACTGATTTAAAATATGCTTTAAAACTTAATGCTTTCCATATTTCGAGCAAGTAATTTTCTAGTTCCCACTTCAGTTTTCCCACCATTTGCGTGCTCCAAGCCGTCATTGAGCTTCCTCCCAAACTCCAAGCTCTCTCCAAAGCTTCATTCGAACTTCCTCCCAAACTTCCACCTCCATTCGAGCTACATTTTGGGTTTGACCTCCATGAGGTATACTTCTTATGTTTTTGTTCTTCCACTCGAGCTCCATTCACGTTAAAACATTTTGGTTTTTTTATTTGATCTCCATTCATGCGTGCATTTTGATTCTTGCATTTTTGGTTGTTCCATTTTGAGCTCCTACGTTTGGCTAAAGTTTTCCCTCATATGAATTTTATAGGTTGGTGAAAATGGTGATATATGTTGGTTGTTGTGAATGACTTTTGTTTGGCCTCATAATGTTTTCCCTCATATGGGCTGTTTTGTGTGTTGGAAGTTGCTGGAAAATGAGTTAAAAGTGTGCTATAATGTATGTTTAATTTGCCTAATTGAATTGATACGATTCTTGGGTTGTTTGGTGGTGATTTCACTACTAAATGACCTAAACTTTAATAGTTTTTGAACCACTTTGGTTGGTGAAAATTTTGAGTGATTGAATTTGATTTTAAGGCCTAAAATTGTGATTAATGGGCTGATATTGTGACTGTAAATATTTGCATTGGAATGGATTTCCAACTCTGGTTGAAAGATACATGGGCCATGTATGGCTTTACTGTTTTACTTGTTTCTTGTTGTAAACAAATATATGGGTGTTGTTTAGAAATGGATGCAAATGCAATGTTAAATTGACTGGATTTGAAATTACCTTGCTCATAAGTTGAAATTACCTTCCTCTTGCAAGGTCAAAGCTCCATCTCCCTCTGTTGTTTCGAGCTCCACCTCATTCCACCTCCATTCAAGAGCAACCTTTTGCAAGGTTCAAGGTCCATTCTTGAGATTTTTGTTTATGCATGTAGTTGCCATTGTTGCCGTATAAGTGGATATTGATGAGTGTAACTTTGTTGCTACATGGAATTAATTGCTAAAGGCTATGCTTGAATATGTTGTGCAATAGAAGAAAATTTTAGTTTCTTGTACCTATATGGGTTTATGGATCTTGAAGGAAAAAGTAGTATTATTTAAGTTAGTTAGCTTACATGAATATGTAGTAGGGATTTGAAGTGTTGAGAATTGGATGACATAAGCTACAATAAATTAAAATTGATTATTTTGTCTAGTACTTATCTGGATGTTCTTAGTAATGGGAAAGGATAGTATGAAATTAATTTAAGGATATGTAAGGAATTCATTGTCACCAAATGTTATTTTGTTTAAAATCTAAAGCTTTAGAGTTAGTGAATTACAAGAATCAAAGAATGGACTTTAATGTAGATTAAGAACTAGTTAGGAAATTAAAAGACAATTAGATAAGTGAACTTGTATGTTAAGATACATTCTTAAGATAAAGTGAGCAAAAAGGGAGAATTAGTTTAAGAGTGAATTAGCATAAGAATCTAATGTTGAATAATTTAAGTAGTAAAGTTTAATTAAAGTTCATGATAATAAAAAATGGTCTTTTAGCCTTGTCCATTGCATATGTTCAACAACATCTTAACATATACGGACAAATAGATGATAATGTCCTAAATTAGATGTGAACTTAGGTGATTAGGATAGGTGAGGACTAAGATATTTTTATCTAATTATCATTATCTCATAACTAAAGTGGTATAGGTAGAGTGTAAACAAATGGTTAAGTGTCTTGTCTACTAATTTCTAGTTTGGAACTTAGATTTAAGTGTTGTCTATAAAATGATAGCCAAGGGACTAAGAAGTTTAAATCTAATGATATAGGCCATGAGAGCCTATATGATATAAATTGAGCTTGAGTAATGTAGACAATAATATTGAATATTGATTGATAGATCATACCTTTGTTTGTTGTTAACCATACCCTTGGTGAGATATGATGGATAGTGTAAAAAACTAAGGAAATTATATCAGATTTTTATGAGAATTGTGAACCCTTGAAGTTGAGATTTGTTGTGGATTGGATTGCCTGATAGGTTATCCTTTGGTGTTGTGATTGAATACCTGTAAACAGGTTTATGGAAAAGTACCAAAATACAGAGAAAACTTTGGCAAAATTTCTGTATAAATTGTATGCATTAGCTTGTGTGCTTAAATGTGTTATTTTTTTATTCAATTTATGCATTATGAGCGAACCTTAGTTTCTCGTTTGAGAGTTAATACAATAATTAAAGTGCTAATTATTGTATTGAATCTTGAATTGTATGGTTGGACAGTTTGGAAAGATTCATTTTTTTATACTTTATTAATACGTAGTGGTTAGGTCTCATCTTAAATTTAATGAAATTTTTATTTAGTGCATTTTGTGTTGTGTCTCCGGGTGCATACTTGATTATGGTGAATTTGATGTCACCACTTTCATTTCGTGTACTTGAAGACCAATGCAAAATGCTGCCAAAATTTTGTCAAATTTAAGATATACTAAACTTGTATGTATTAATCAAGTTTAAAAAAATGTCTTTCTGAATGGTAAAGGGCCATACCTTGTATAAAAAGTGAGATTTACATGCATTAAGATATGTTTTGTGGATCACAGAAAGAAGTTATGGATCGTAGTTGGATTAATTCTAGACGTACAACTAATGAGCATGAGAATGGACTAGAAGAGGTTATCCAATTTGCTGAAAGACTTCTTCCTAATAGTGGTGAATTCTTCTATTATCCTTATGAATGTTAACCAAAGCATGTAAAGTTAAAAGGGGAGAAGGAGACTCGCCTAAAATAGTCGTGGATAAACTAGGAACTTCTCACGACAACGAGGGTAATGGTTTGGACGAGAGTGATTTGAGTTGTCCTTTGGAATTGAAAGATTATAAACTAGATGGTTTGTTATTTGATGATGCACCCATCCCTATAGGAGTCGTCAACGTGTTGCTAATCGAGTTTGCCAGCCATGATCAACAACCATTAGCCCTTAATGGGGATGTTGTGGCAGTTGAAGAAGAGTGGGCTGGCTTGGTAGATAAAGATGCTTTCAGTTAAAGGTGACCAAGCTGTATAAGCCAAATAGTGATATGGCTAGACAGCTAAAGCCCATTTACGTCCAAGCAACCATCAACGACAAGCCATTCAATCGAGTCTTTGTGGATAATGACAAATTTCTCAATGTGATTACATATTCCATAGTGAAGAAGCCTGACAAATCTAATAGTGATATCTTGAAGACTAACATGAGGATGACGACTTTTAATAAGGATCCCACAACAGCCATGGGTATCCTTACAGTCGAAGTGACTGTGGGCCCTAAGACCAATACATCAACCTTCTTTGCCCTGGATGCCAAGCCTTCCTATACTGTTTTGCTAAGGAGGGATTGGTTGCCTCCCAACCTGTGTGTGCCTTTCACATTACACCAAGTGTTGATATTTTGGGTTGATGATAAAGTGGAGATCGTTCCTACCGATCTGAGCTCGTTCACGGCTGATGTTTCAGTTGTAGAGGATATTTTTTTTTTCATAACTTTAGCCTGTCATGGAGATAGCCATATTGGAGGATTTCTTTTTTGTGGCTATTTGCAAGTAGGCTAAAGAAATAGGCCAATTTATGGCTTAATGGAAGCACTTCAAAACCATCCAGTGGAAGTGATTGATGACTTGATCTAGAGGATAAGCCCACATTTCCCAAAAGATGCAGCTATTGAAATCTTAGGGTTGATACTTGAGGGGTATGCGACATCAGGGCAAGAGGATTCAATCCTAGAGGTCTTTACCCTCATTTGAGGCACAAGATCCTCTTATGGAAGTTAATTTAGGGACAACTGATCATCAACGACTAAGGTAAGTGGCCTATTAGCTGAAAAATAGCAATCTAGGCTACTACAGCTAATCATCAAAATTCAAAGATTGCTTTGCCTAGGACTACCATGAAATGCTTATTCTACCAAGATCACTAGTAGAGCATCCATCCATTGCCTATTAAGGAATGGTACAAACCACATAAACAGCCATCGAGGCGATTTAACCCAAAACTTACTCCTAAGATAAAAGGGGAAATTGGGAGGCGGTTGGTGGCAAGGTTCATTAGGACAACTAAATATGTTGATTGGCTGTCTAGCATTGTCATGATTATGAAGAAAAATGGCTAAGTCTGGGTGTGCGTTATTTAGCCATACTAAAGGATGAGTATGCCATGCTAGTTGCATATATGTCGATAGATGGGGCTAATAATGGAATGCTTACCTTCATGTATGGATATTTGATGTGATACCACAAATGTACGACATCATCTAGTAATAAATTATCATTCTTTTCTTAGGGACTTCATGTTTGGTTTGATGTTTATTACTATTTTATTAAAATTAAACAAAGGGAATTAATTAGGAAATTATAGGTTTAAGTAATTGGAAAAGAATGCAATTAAAAATTGACTTCAACAAGTAATTAAAATTGGATGTAATTCAATAGGAGAAGATTTCTAGGATTGGATTTCACATTATGACGCTTAACAACTTAATTTTGCTACTTATGTATTACTTGTTCTTATTAAAGGTGAATTAACCTAAAGTACCCTCCTTTCCCTTTCAAGACATGGAGGGACATCTAATCAAATTGACCCCCTATTGTTATAATGGCTATGTTCAATTAAACTCATTAAGTTCTTGTTAATTCATACGTTCCTCGAAGGTTTTAATCTACTATCATGATTTAGACCGAAGTTCCTTTCTTATGGGTCCGGTGTTTGGGTTCAACTTTCAGTACTTCATCAAATCCCTAAGGTTATGTAAAATGTTGGCCAAATTAATAGAAGAAAAAGTTTCACACAAAGGAAAAAGGAAATTAATTCATTAAGACAACCATAGGGCTATGCCCAATCCTGGAAAAATATGGTTCTACTCACACATAGTCATAAGAGAACTCCAAAAGAAAGACAAAGAAAATAAAATAAACCTAAAAGGAATTATGGAAGAGGAGAACAATCCTCAATTTCCAGTCATCCTACTAAAATGAGGTTCCAAGATGAATAAAACTCCTAAGAATGTCTATTTATAGCTAAAAAGTACAATGGGCCTCAACCCAATCCAAAATAAAGTCAAAACTCATAACATAAATGAAGCAGTTTCGCCCACAGTAGTGTGATGAGTCCTACCCGTTGTGGGAGACACGACAATGTATTTTTCATCTCCAGAATGCCTTAATACTGTGTTGCATGCGCAGAGAATGGGGAGGCTTCCAAGGGGTGCGTCACATCCTAATGGTAGCTGCCACACTAATGTGGCGAGGTCTTTTTCACTTTTTTTCTTCAAGTTTTCCTTTCCTAAACACCCTAGGATGACCTTCATGCATTCCATGTGGACTTCTAAACACCTAAAGGTCTTCAAATCCTCTAAAGAGCTCTCAAATCTTAAATGTCTTGCTTCCCATGCCTAGGCAACCTACACAAGATTTTCCTAAAAGCAAAAACACACAAAGAAAGCATAACAAGATACAAAAAGGGAAATTCATGTAATTAGACACAACTAAATCCTAAATCATTAAGAAAGACATGCAAATTAGTAATGAAAATCGTGCAAAACATGCTATGAAATGCACACATCAATATTCTAATTATAACCAAATTTATTTAGCTGAGGAGGATTGTCATAAAATAGCCTTCTGGTGCCTTGGGGACATTGGTATTTTTGAGTGGCTAGTTATGTTGTTTGATCTTAAGAATGCCGAGGCTACATATCAGAGGGCCATGAATTTTCATGATTTGATTGATAGGAATATAGAAGTCTACATAGATGATGTTGTCATTAAATTAGTTGACTTTGAGCATCATTTAGCTGATTTGAAGCAGACTTTCTTACGTATAAGGACATAAGGGTTGAAAATGACTTTGGCAAAATGTGTTTTTGGGATCATAGCAGGAAATTTTTTGGGATTTATGGTGCATTAAAATGGTATAGAACTGGACAAGAACAGGGTAGGGTAATGTTAGAGGCGTCCCCTCCTTGCAACAAGTTGGAACTACAAAGCCTCATAGGTAAGATCAACTTCCTCCAATGTTTCATTACGAACTTGGCTGGCAAGTTGAAAGCTTTCTCCCTTTTGCTACGACTGAGGAAGCAAGAGGATTTCATGTGGGACAAGGAACAATAGGCCACATTTGTTTGCAATTAAAACTCGCCATCTTAGCCATTAACTTAAAATCTTTATTGCATCAAGTATATAAGGCCCCTAAAATCAATCATTTTGTGATCCAAAACAATTAAATTCCTTCTTCCCCCTCACCAATTATTTTCACCCAGCACAAAAAGAAGAAAAGATAGAGTTGAAGTTGATTCTTGTTGGCGCCAAAATCAACGTCAAATGGCTAATGCGAGCTTAAGGTCATAGGACCCAATGTGACTAGTATTAGGCTAAGCTCAATAGTTGGACCAAATGTTTGGGTGTGGGGAGCAGTTACCCAAGGCTAAAGTCTAGAAGAAAAGTGTGTACCCAATGATGCCCTAAAAACATGGGTGGTGGACAGTTTTAGATAGTGGAAACAATAGATAGCCAACAGCCCCTACAAACATAAGTTTTCCCGATGTATTCTAGGTCCCTAACCAAAATCAATGAAATTTGTCTTTTCAAACCATTTTAATCGCATTTTACAGCTTTGTTCATCGCTTTCTCTACAACTTTCCTGTACTTTTCCAACTGTTTACAGTGTTTTTTTTTTTTTTTTTATCGCATTTCCTTAGTAGTAGTGTAGAATAGCAACCTTAATCTCTATGAGTGCTAAAAAGCTCGTTGAAGTGAACTATGTGACACCCTTTACCCCAAAGCTAATTATTAAATAAATATTACGAAAATATAACATACTTTTCATATGTAAAATAAAACGATAGTTTATAATCTTTTTCTTCACACGATAAAGGACATCACATGCACAACTCACATTTACTAAAGCTCCATAAGATGCTTTACTGATTAACCAAATGATGGTGGCCCATAGTTGACCATACAAGTCCAAATAAAATAAAATAAACCAATTTAAAAGTAAAACTATTAGTCTAAAGTTTAAAAGCTAAAATAATAAATAACTAAGACCCCGATGTCACATTATTATCAGAGTTGACAAAACCGTAAAGAAACTAGTAAAATAAACTGCAATAAGGCCAATGCCCCTACTCTAAGACTCCTCCTCAAGGTCTTGCTGAACATCACCTGTATATCATAGACACATACAAAAAACACCAGAAAACAAGGGGGTGAGATACATCTCACATCATGCTCAAAGTATGACAATGGAGACAGGTAGAATACACATTACATACATAATCAATTAACAGTAATTTGCAAAAAAAACCAAAATGCACAAAAACATATGTAATGCAATACCTAGCTTCTACTTCTTATGCACATGTGGTACCAACTTAAACTTGTCGGAAAGTAGACTAGGAGTAAATGCACGGCCATAAGAAGCGTCATCGGTACCGATGCCTTCGGCTCTCGCACCCTCAACTAGCATGATATCCCCCAGCGACTAGTCAGGGTTACCCAGTTTTGCCAGTACGCCCCGGCTCCATGGCATCAACATGGACCATTGGAGTTTTCCCAACCAGATAACCCCCAAGGCTAAGGTTAAACAACCCATCACGGCCTCCACCAGCTAGATTCCTACATACTTTCCTCATCACGTAACTCAAATGTTATGATGCATGGTCACATATAATGCTCACAACTTTCATAGACTTTTATCATGAATCATAGGCACAATTTTATGTCACATTCATTTTTAAGGTAAATAACAACCATACAATATAAACTCAACAAGACATAAAAAAAAAATAACAATGAGTTAAACACTGCCAAAAAGAATTTACAAACACAAGAAACGTAATGGCGAAAGTCGTATCCGCTCGTTGTGCCAGCAGCGAATCCGCCTGGCGGGCTATATATCCCGCCAGGCGGGTCTGCGCCGCAACCAACCCGCCCAGCGGGTTGTGAACCCCGCCCAGCGTGTCCACGTCGGGACCCAACCCGCTTGGCGGATTGTTCATCCCGCCCGGCGCCAACGCGAAGTGTAGTTTTCAACGAAAGCTCGTCCAGCGGCTATTTAGCCCCGCTGGGCGGATCCAAGGTACAGATTTTAAAAAGACAATCCATGATAATCCATATAAATTAAACATAGAATTTTCATAAAGCATATTAATAATTTGGGGAAAATCGCATTCCCCTTTGCACGTATACAACCATATAATTCACAAACAATTGGGGTCTAGGGCCAACCCCTCTACCCACGACCAAAGCCATACCCATGAGCGAGATAACTCACTCTCCCCCTTACCTTGAAAGAGGCGATCTCCAACAAGAGGATGCGAACGGTGCAATAGCGTCTTTCTAAGGTTCCTCACTTCTTGACTGCAAAGGCTCTGACGGCACGGTATCTCCAAGGAGGCACAAGCGAAAGAATAAGGAAGAAGGATTAGGTTTTCAAGAAACCTAAAGAATACTTAAAGCTAACTTTGGACTCATAAAACTAAGCCTAATAAAAGGGTTTTAAAACTTTTAAAAACACTCTAATTATAAAACCCCAGTTTAAAAGCCCAATATTTCTTTTTCTCAAAATATCATTTTATTAAAAACACGGCAAACGAATAATAATAATAATAATAATAATAGTAATAATTGAAGGAAAACATTGGGGTGTTACAAACTATGAACCCAATTGAAGTAAAGAATCCCTTCCTTAAGTCAATCGCTTAAAGGGAATCAAGCGTTGGTAATAAGCCCTTTCCCATAGCTAATCAGTAGTATATTCAACACCAACAATTCCTATAAGTCTTGGTTCAAGCCTTGATGTTGTAGAACAAAAGTGGATTGAAGAACTAACTTGAAAATCTTGTTTTTTCTTCTTGAAAATTTGAGAAAAAAGAAAGATTATTTTAGAAGTGTGGTGTGTGTAGTGTCTCGGCCATGATCAGAATGAGGAGTAGAAGCTTTTGCTTCACTTGGTTTGTTAGGTAAGATTAATGGCCATCAAGTTGGCTACATCACCTAAAATTGGGTGGTTCTAATAATTAAGCCATTTTTACCTAATAACTTAAGTAAAATAATTTAGTTAATTTAGTTACCCTTTACGTAATTTAGGTAGAAGGTAAAAATTATAGGTAATGTAAGAATTAAATCACTATGGCCTCTAGGGGTATTTTTGGAAAAATATTAAGTAATTAAGGACAAAAGTGTAATTTTATTTTAATTTTATTCAAAATAATTTCCAAATTAATAAAATAATTTTACTAAATCATTTCTCACTTAAAAATATGGTTCATATATATATTTTTTATAATTTTTTAAGCTTAAAAATACTAATTAAGCCTATACAGCTAACCAGAGGTATTTTGGTCATTTTACATAGAAATAATCAAAAATTATTTTTATTATTATAAATATTGTGCTAAACTTAAAATATAATTTTTCTCTATTTTTGAACATTTTTGCTAAAAGAAATTGATTTGTGACTTCTAAAGATATTTTGGTCATTTTTTGTAATTTGGTTTGGAAAAATATTTAAAAATCATATTTGGGTACAACTCGATAATCTGGAGCTAATGATATATGTAAAATTATGTAATTTCCTTTAAATTTTTAAATATAAATTTATAAATAATTCAAAAATAGATACTGATGAAAATCAAGCTGTTACAACTCACCCACTTTTTAGGAATTTTGTCTCCGAAATTTGACTAGACTTCAAAACTCCTAACTATATATCTTTCCTATTTTGTCAATATGCAATCATCTCAGCCTATTCTGACATATACATTTTCTTTACTTAACAAATCGTTACCTTATATTCTTTGACTTAAGGTCTTGTATTATTCCTACAACTTTACTATGTTCTTCGAGTATTTCATTCAACTTCCTATTGCCTTATCTTATTTCTTTACCAAACTACCAACCTCTAAAATTATCCCTAACTTCGTTAGAAATTTCGTGATTCATATGCTTAAACCTGATTCTATTTCTTTAAGGAAACTTTGTTACTTATCATGAGGTTCTAGTTTTAACACAAAAACATACTTGATTTTAGATTCTAAAGGACAACAGAAGGGAATTGCTATATATATATATATATTAGGAAAGACAAAACACTAAAATGAAAGATAAAGTATAAATGACAATAATTAATTCAGGTATTGCAATGGGAGGATGTAAATGATGGAATGAGAGGGGTGCTGTAATGTGAAGGAAGAAGAAGAACCGTACTACGACAGGAAACGAAAGGAGGGGGCACGTGATGTTTTTTAATTAGGTTTTAATCTCATCCATTAATTTTTTTAAGTTATAATTTAAGGGTTGAAATTAATAGTTCTCATTTCTCATTATAAGAGGTATTCTCATTTGAAACACCCCCATATATATATATGTGTGTGTGTGTGTGTGTGTGTGTGTATACATAGATAGATAGATAGATAGACAAATAAAAAGAGAGAAAGAGATAAATAGAGAGAGAGATATTTAGTGAGGATTTTTATTTTATTTTATGTGAGAATGATAAGAGTAAATTTGGGCTATATAACCACACATGAAAGGTCAAATTTTGACCAATCACGATAAAATCTAATTATTAATATTTATTTTTCATAGATAGATAAATAGAGAGGGGGGGGGGGGGGGGGGGGGGCACATTTCTAATGAGAATGATAAGAGTAAATTTGGACCATATAACCCACATAAAAGGTCAAAACACTTTTGACCAATCACAATACACACACTTATACACATACACTTACACACTCTTACTTTTGAATAAACTAAAGCAAATAAATAAATGCATTATTTTTTTTAATAAGTTTAAACAGTTAAACACACACACACACACACCACATATTCTTTTGAAACAAGTAAGCAAAATAAATAAATTCATTAATTTCACACGCACTTACTTTTGATTCATTAATTTTTTAATAAGTTTAAAACAATTAAACACACACGCACACACACTTTTGGAAAAACTAAAGCAAAATAAATAAATTCATTAAATTTTTAATAAGTTCAAAACAATTAACCATGAAAAATGTTCATTCTTAAATTGATTCAAACTTTTACGTTTTATTTATAATATATAGCTTGGTGATGGCTTAGTCAATGGGCGTGTTTGATTTTGGTAGAACACATTCTTGAAGAAAGGTGATGAGGTTTAAATGTGACGAACTCAAACTGATGATGAATCCTATAGCAGGGTTTGCCCAAGCATAAAACTATCTAAGTTCTTGCTTTAACCCATAGAAAAAAATTATTTAATATTAGTATTAATACATTGTTTATTTATAGCTGGTCTAGTGTAGTGATAATTAAGATATGTCTTTTCTATAGTGAATGAGATTCAATCATGTTAGAGGAAAAGTTACTTTTATTTTTGTAGGATCCCTAATTTTCTTGTTACTTTTATTATTTTTAAAGGCCTCATTTCAAAATTTGCTTTGGCCCAAAATTATGTTGGGCCGGCATTGTCCTATAGCGTCGAAGAATGCATATTAAAAGTAACATTTTTATTCATGCGCATTTGGCATAGTATTAGGCAAATTTGCCTATTTGGCACGTGGAATGAAACACTAAGCTCACAGTAGCACTCTCGTCACTCGCATCAATTATTATGAAATGAATCATGTAATAAAATTTGCTTAACACACATATACGATACAAGCTATGAGAAGTGTGGCAAGAATTCAAGGAATTAGATTGAAGCGTTAGAACTCGAACTGCATGTTTGATGTGTAGCCAAGTGCGTCAAGGTGAGCAGCCACGGCTTTATTCATAGGTGGTGGACCGCACTTAAGTATCTGCAAGACGTAACCATTTTTCGTTTAAATTTAAGGTTATGAATAATATGACCAAGTAATGTGGTCAACGTAAGAGTTAAAAATGTGGATTCTATTCCTAATTGGCGCGCTATAGGTTTAGTACGTAGTTAATTCAACCTGAATATCTGGGGCGGTTCAGGACAATGTGATTTAATTATCTCCTTCGATACAAACCCAATGCCACCATTCCTTGATCAGGAGGCTGCCAAGCATGGAAAATATCAAACATTTTAATCTACAAAGATATTGATGGCTATGAACTCAACGTTTATATATTCTGAGAAACTGATAATGAAGGCTTTTATTTCTTACTATTGAGAGAAAATATTTGTTTAAAATAAAATTACTTTTATTTTTAAGGAAAAAAGATAATATTATAGTCGCAAAATTCTTATTTAACTTTAGTTTAACCATTCAATTAATTTTAAAGCATGTGTATTCATATAATAGTTTATATTCTTTAAAGGTCATATAATTAATAGATATTTAAAATAATGCAGGAAAAGTATGCACATTACGAGCATCCTGCAAATGGGGGAGGTTTTGGATATGGAGCAACCAACCTTATTAAGAACATAATAGACTTCAAATCTGTGAGGAAATTTGTTCGCGAAGTTATCTAGTTCTTCCTGCAGCACCAAACAGACCACCCCCGGATCAGGCAACTTAATTCAATACTTACCTTTTAATTCAAATTAGCAAATTTCTTCAGCATTGTATGAAACATTTTTAATCTATAACTATAATAAAGAAGATATCTTTTTTTGGTCTCTATTTTTTATTGAACTACTTTAATTACTCTCAAATTATTCACTACTTTATCGTTTAACTATTCTTTAAACTGTTCACTACACTCTCTCTTTTATGTAATTTTTATTTTTAAAAAAATTAAGAGAGGCATGGAGTGTCTCTCCTTCCCCTAGTTTAAATAAAACTTATAAATAAAAACAAATTAAAGAGATAATTTTTTTTTTAAATTGAGTGAAAATTAATTCAAATAAATTATTTGAATTAATATACATTACCTTTATTGATATAGTGCGTCCAAATTTAAAATTGAAAAATTAAATTGAATTATAATTGATTAAAATTACTATAATCATAAAATTTAATTCATGTAGAAAAAAGAAGATATATTTTTTTAATTTGATATAATACTTTAAATTTAAATTAAATTGAGATTGAAATTAAGTTCAAGTAATAATATTTGACAAGAATAAAAATTATAAATAAAAGAATACAATTAAATTGTAATGCAGGAGAAGTCACATATGATTTAACGAATATAAAATAATTTCTAAAAATACTCCTATTTAAGTGTGAAGATTCAAATTTATAATATCAGAGTACATTGTTTTTCTTTGATCCCTTTCTTTTTCTTTCATCATTCAATGTGTAGCTTTTTTCATATTGTACTGTTGATCCCCTATAATTCTTAATCTACAATTTTAGTTCCTCTATTTTTAATTCCACAATTTTAATCATCCAATTTTTAAAAATCTGATTTTGGTCCCTCTATTTTAAATTCCGCGATTTTAGTTTCTAATTTTTAAAAATT
>CM014730.1:23661090-23752219 GCA_004329165.1 Spatholobus suberectus
TCAAATAATTTAATTGATTCATTAAAGTTAATTGATTGATTGTCACAATATGTTAAAGTTACTATATTATGAGGACATTATAAACTGTAGGATCATTTTGTATTAACGTTTAGATTTGTTGTAAATCTAAAGAGTTACACTGGTGTAATTTGATCGCTTCCCTAAATATAATTACATTGGTGTATCTCTAAAAGTGTTACTCTAAATCCAAATCATTAATACTGAATGATCTTATAGTTTATAATATCTTAATATATATAGTAACTTAACATATTTTGTAACAATCAATTATTTAATTTTAAATCAATCAATTAAATTATTGATTTGATTTAATTATTATTTGATTGATTTAATTTTATAAAACCAGTGTAGTTGATTGATATATATATATTATATATATATGGTTAAGATCCGTTGACACCAGGTGTCAAAATGTCATCACTTACCCTTCAATAACTTTTGTAGAATGCAAATTTAACAAATCCAACCGTTGAATTATGTAATAACATATTCATGATCATGTATATCAAATTTCACATAATTAGAATTTCTAGATATGTTATATAAATTGGATATTTAAATATATTTTAATATCTTGTTGTACGTCAAAATAGAGTGGTGCAATGAGCTACCAAATAATTTTGAAATTGTATGAAATTTTATATAATTGATCTAATTAATAAGAACATTAAATTCAACGATTGAATTTGTTAAATTTTTATTTTACAAAAAGTTATTGAAGGTGTAATTTGACTAGTTTTGACACTTGGTATCACGGATCCTAACCCATATATATATATATATATATATATATATATATGGGAAGGGATCAAATGACATTGATGTAAGTTACACCAAATATTATACTATTCAATAACTTTTAATTGAATGATTTTATCTCAAAACTCATCATTGGATTGAAAGTTCCTTTAATATAGATCATATGTATAAAATTTTATATTAATCCAAAATTATTTGATACCTTATTTATATAGATCAAAATGGACGTAATATACTTTTCAAAATATAGTAAAACATGAGTCATTTGATTACCTTCTTATTGTTATTCAATTTTGACAAAATTTGACACACAAAATCTAGTAATATGAAATTATAATTTAATAGTTGGATCAATAAAAATTACATTTTATATCAAGTTATTGAATAGTATAAAAATCACATTATATATATTAATTGATCAATTACCTTTAAAACATTAAAAAATATTTTTTTTACAATTTTTCTAATAATAAATAGTAAAATAAATATATAATAACGTCAATTTTAAAATATTTTAATTATTTAAATGTCTTTTTTATTCATTTGACCTATATCTAACATATGTTATATATGATTTTTTTCAATTTAATATTAAAATTTATGTATATGTTTAATTATAAATTATCAAAATATATAATAAATTGATTTTAAAATTTTTAATGATTTAATTTAACGGATTAGTTTGTAGTAATTTATATATATCATAATTAAAAGTATATTAAATGTATGTTAGTATACTTTTTCAATTTAATATTGAAATTTATGTATATGTTTAATATATAAATTATTAAAATATATATGTACCAACATTAATTGTAAAATATTTAATGATTTAATAGTAATTGATTAGTTAACTTTGAAATTTTTTTTATAATTTTTTCAATATTAAATAGTAAAATATATATAATAATAACATTAATTTAAAATATTTAATTATTTAAACATCTTTTTTATTCATTCAAACTATATATAACGAATGTTAATATGTTTTTTTTAATTTAATGTTAAAATGTATGTCTATGTTTAATTATATAAGCTATTAAAAATATATATTAACATTAATTTAAATATTTTAATGATTTAAATTAATGGATTAGTTTGTAATAGTTTATACAAGCATAATTAAAATATAAGAAAAACATTTATATAAAAGATTTGATATAATATGTATAATGTTTGAATAAACAAAAGTATGTTAATATATTTTTTCAATTTAATATTAATAATTATATATATATATATATATTATAAATTATTAAAAATATATAATAACATTAATTTTATTTTAATGATTTAAATTAATAAATTTGTTTATAATTATATAATAGCATAATTAAAATATAAGAAAGGCATTTCATATAAGATTTGATATATATATATATTGTTTGAATGTTAATATATATTTTTAATTTCGTATTGAAATTTATGCATAAGTTTAATTGTATGAGTTATTAAAATATATATAATAACATTAATTTTAAAATATTTTAATTATTTAAGTTATCAAATTAGTTTGTAATAATTTATATAATTTAATAATTAAAATATAAGAAATTCATTTATATATAAAATTGAGAAAATATAAGATCCGAGATAATAAATTGTTTGAATAAAATAATTTAATATTTTAAAATTAACATTTTATTATATTTTACTATTTATTACTAGAAAATTATAAAAAAATTTTTATTAATATTATTCATAAATAATCAAAACAAAATGTGAAATTAATCAAAATCAATTAAATCAAATCAAATAATTTAATTGATTGTCGCAAAATATGTTAAAGTTAGTGTGTGTGTGTGTATTGGATCAAGGTTTGTTGACATCAAGTGTCAAAGTTAGTTAAATTACACCTTCAATATCTTTTAACAGAATATAAATTTAACCGATCTAGTTGTTGAATTTGATGTTTTTATTAGTTAGATTAAGTATACAAATTTTTTACAATTTCAAAATTATTTAGTAGTTCATCACATCACATTATTTTAATGTACAATATAATATTAAAATATATGTAAATATTCAATGTTAGATAACATATCTAGCAAAGTTCAAATGATGTAAAATTTGATTTACATGATCATGACCACATAATTCAACGATTGGAGCGGTTAAATTTGTATTATACAAAAAGTTAGCGAAGATGTAATCTTAACAACTTTGATATCTGGTGTCAACGGATCCTGACCATATATATATATATATATATATATATATATATAGGTCGGGATCTATTGACACCAGGTGTTAAAATTAGTCAAATTACATCTTTAATAACTTTTTGTAAAATGCAAATTTAACTAATCCAACTGTTGAATTTGATGTTCTTATTAATTAGATTAATTATACAAAATTTCATACAATTTCAAAATTATTTAATAGTTCATCATATCACTTTATTTTAACATACAATATAATATTAAAATATATATAAATATTCAACGTTAGATTACATATCTAGAAAAGTCCAAATAATGTGAAATTTGATATACATGATCATGAAGATAATATCACATAATTTAACGGTTTGATTGGTTAAATATGCATTCTATAAAAGTTATTGAAGGTGTAATTTGACTAACTTTGACACTTGGTGTCAACGGATCTTGACATATATACATATATGTAGGTAGGGATCAAATTACTCCAAGAGTAACTCTTGGTAAAGTTACTTTATTCAATAACTCTTGATATGTATTAATTTCAATGATCCTACTATTGAATTAAAAGATTATATTGAGTAGATCAAGTCTACGAATTTTTAAAATTTGAACATTATTTGATATTCGTTAAATAGATTCAAATTAATGTTTAATATTCTTTTCTAAATTATAAGTAAATGTCAACAATGAGATTAACTAATTACAAATGTCCGATTTACCTAAAATTTGGTATGCATGATCATTGACATATAATCTTTTAATTAAACGGTTGGATCATTGAAATTTAATACATATTAAGAGTTATTGGTGGTGTAACTCTACTAAAAGTTATTCTTGAAGTAACTTGATCCCCACCCTATATCACACACACGCACACACGCATGCACACACAAAGAAAACTTAAATAACGTAAACCACACAAACCTCTCATAAAACTAGTATTTTAACTTGTGTATTGCACAGAATAAATATTTATTTTATAAACTTAAATTTATAATAAATAAAAAACACACACACACAAAGAAAACTTAAAAAACATAAACCACACAAACCTTTCATAAAACTAGTATTTTAATAAACACATACACAAACCTCTCATAAAACTAGTATTTTAACTTGTGTATTGCACAAAATAAATATTTATTTTATATAATTAAATTTATAATAAATAAAAACACACACACCACACAAACCTCTCATTTAACTTGTGTATTAAACAGAATAAATATTTATTTTATATAACTTAAATTTATAATAAATAAACACACACACACAAACCTCATTTAACTTGTGTATTGCACAAAATAAATTTATTTTATATAACTTAAATTTATAATAAATAAATATTTTTGAGCATATAAATTATATTTTAAATTTAATAAATAATTATTGTAATTTGTAATTATTGATAATTTCTTTTAAAAAATATTAAAATTCAATTTAAAACAAAAAATATTAAAAATAATAAATTAAAAAGATAAAAGTTAAAAAATTCTAAAAAATATTCTTATTGAAAAATAATAGTTAAAAATACTTTTATTAAAAAATAACAGCTAAAAATAATCTTATTAAAATAACTATTCTTATTTAATATAAATGGTGAATATCCAATCCAACCCAAAGCAGAGTCATTCCTTCGTGGAATACAGTTTGGAAGACTCACTGTTAATGTTATCCGTTAACTGGCCATCAAAGAAAGAGGTGTTTAGTTGTTTACCAACCATCCATCATTCAGCATACAGGTTATTTCTCACTACTACTAATCTGCACTGAGTCATTGCATAAGCTGCGTTTCAGATTTGCCATCCTACCGATACCATGGCTGCAGAATTGGTTGGTGGTGCTCTTCTTTCTGCTTTCCTTAAGGTTGTATTTGACAGGCTGGCTTCTCGTCAAGTTGTGGACTTCTTTCTTGGAAGAAAGCTCGATGAGACGCTGCTGAGCAAGTTGAACATCAAGCTGCTGTCCATCAATGCTTGTGCTGATGATGCAGAACAAAAGCAAGTCAGAGATTCACGTGTGAAAGCATGGCTTGTTGCTGTCAAAGATGTTGTGCTGGACGCTGAGGAGCTCTTTGATAAAATAGACTACGAACTCTCCAAAGCTGAATCTGAATCTCAAGCCTGTACTTGCGAGGTGAAGGTACCTTTCTTCAATGCTTCTTTCAGTTCATTTAACAGGAAAATTGAATCAAGGATGAGACAAATCCTTGAAAAACTGGAATATCTTGCTCGGGAAAAGGGCGATTTGGGTTTGAAAGAGACTACTGATTCTGATGTTGGAACGGGTAGTAAAGTGTTACCAAAAGTGACATCAACATCTTTGCTGGGTGGAAGTGTTATATATGGTAGAGATGATGACAAAGAAGTGATATTTAATTGGCTGATATCTGACACTGAGAATAGTAACCAGCCATCAATACTTTCTATTGTTGGTATGGGTGGGATGGGTAAGACCACACTTGCCCAACAAGTGTACAATGACCTAAGGATAGAGGGTAAATTTGATATAAAAGCTTGGGTCTGTGTTTCAGATGAATTTGATGTCTTTAAGGTATCAAGAGCAATTCTTGACACAATTACTAAATCAGTTGACGATAGTAGAGAGCTAGAAATGATTCATGGAAGATTGAAAGAAATTTTGACAGGAAAGAGATTTCTTCTTGTTTTGGATGACCTTTGGAACAAAAAACAAAAGCAATGGGAAGCTTTGCAAACTCCTCTTAATTATGGGGCTCAAGGAAGTAAAATTGTTGTCACCACACGCGACATGAAAGTTGCTTCAACCGTCAGATCAAATAAAATACATCCCCTAAGGCAGTTACAAGATGTTTATTGCTGGCAATTGTTCGCTAAACATGCATTCCAAGATGAAAATCCTCAATCAAATCCATACTACAAGGCTATTGGTATGAAGATAGTTGAAAAATGCAAAGGACTACCACTAGCCTTGAAAACAATTGGAAGTATGTTACACAAAAATCATCTGTTTTGCAATGGAAAAGTGTATTAACAAGCGAGATATGGGAATTCTCAGAAGAGGATAGTGAAATTATCCCTGCTTTATTATTGAGCTATCACCACCTTCCTACTAGTCTCAAGAGATGCTTTGCTCACTATGCCTTATTCCCCAAAGATTACGAGTTTGACAAGGAGGATTTAGTTCTATTGTGGATGGCTGAAAATTTTGTACAATGCCTTCAACCGGGTAAAAGTATGGTAGAACTTGGAGCACAATACTTTGATGATCTGTTATCGAGGTCCTTTTTTCAACAATCAAGTGGAGACCAGATGTGTTATGTCATGCATGACCTTCTCAATGATTTGGCAAAATATGTTTTGCGGGGATTTTTGTTTCAGGTTGGAAGATAAAGTAACACGGAGTATACCTAAAACGACCCGTCATTTGTCATTGGGACTGAATTGCATTCATAATTTTAAAGGGTTTGAGGGTTTATATGATAGGTGACAAATTGCGGACATTTCTACCATTAAGTAGGACTCCAAATGGTGTTGTTTGTTGGAGTTGTAGGATGTCTAGTACGTTCATACATGATTTGTTTCAAAGTTTAAGTACTTGCGTGTCTATCTTTGTCGGGTAATTCTAGTCTTACAGAGGTACCCAACTCTATAGGCAATCTTAAACATCTTCGTTCTCTTGACCTTTCTTGTACCCACATAAGAAAGCTGCCTGATTCAATATGTTTGCTCTATAATTTACAAATATTGCAGCTGAGATATTGTGCATATTTGGAAAAACTGCCCTCGAATTTAAATAAACTCACAAAATTGCAACACCTTGATTTGAGGGGTACTGAGTTGAGTGAGATGCCAATGTGATTAATATCTAGGATGAGACTTCACCCAATTTTCTCATCATGAAAATGCTTAAGGTGTTGGCATTTGAAAAATCTGCCATCCATTCCAGGAAGAGTTCTTTGTTGTTGGGAGTTATGACCAAGGTTTTTGGACTCTACATGATCGCAGTTGTAGCCACATTGACCGTATTTGTCTGCAGTTTTCCGCAATCTCAAGGATTGCAACATAATTGCGATTGCAACCGTAATTTAAAATGTTGGTTATGTCAGTTCAATCTCTTCAGTTTGTTCGGTAAGTTCATTTTCTTAGTTGCAGTTGTCCTTCTGTCTTCCTTGGGCTTATATTATTTTGTAGAATGTTCTTTTCTCATGAAGCCTATTTCTTTTACTTTTAGTTTTCTAGCAGTTTCATTTCTATTTGGTTATGATTTTTTTTTTTTCCAATTTTGGACTCAATCTTAGTTTGAAAAAGCATTAGGGAAGCTTACTAAGTTATTGGAATTCTCAAACTAATTACTTTAATTATTTAAAAATAGGGACAAACTATCTGATTCTGTTTAAGGGTGGAAATAGGTCAGGCGGCCTGCGGCTTGGCTTGCATAAGGCCTGACTTGGCTCGTTTATTAGAAAAGTCAGGCTTAGGCCTTTTAAAAAACCTATTAAATCTAATAGGCCAGCCTATTTATATACATATATATAATATAATATTATATATATATATATATTACCCATAAATTATAATAATATAAAAAATGTGTTATTACTAATAGTTCTTTTTAGACTGACAGATCTAATTAGGCCAATAGGGTTACTTGCCTTTCATAGGCCTTATAGCAAAATAAGCTTTTAAACAAACTTACAGGTTAGGTCATGTTAAGCCTTTAAAAAAGGCCTACACAGGTAAATGAGTTAGAATTAGACTTTATTTTCTTAACAAAAGTCATGTTCAAGTCTACCAAAGTTTGGCCTGGCTTATTTCCATCCTTGATTCTATCAAAGAATTAAACAACGTTACTTTTTGCTCCATTAAAAATGTCTATCGAATTTGACCTGATGAAACGTATCAACTAGTTTTGATTTCCTAAAGATAGATGATTTTTAGATTTTAGCATCAGTCACTTGAATTTTCCCAATTATGATAACTGAGAACAGTCTCCAAAAGTTTTTTTTTTCCCCTTGTTTGTATGGAAATAGAATGCCTAGGTGGGTAGGTCTAAAAGAAAACACTTCATATTCTTTTTTGTACTAAAATCTAGATAAGATAGATATTTTCTAGTTCTCTCATAGGTTTTTTTTACTTTAATAGGGAAATTAATTCCTCGTAATTATATGGCTAATACTTTGTCCGTGCTTATTTTCCTGAAATTTTGATATCTTATCAGGTTTGTGTTGCTTATTGGGATTATTGTTACATTTATGCATTACATAAGCATGAAACTCCACAAAATGAAATTTCCAATACTCAAGATAAGAATGTGTTAGATCTTGCATGGCATCCTATTGAATACCTTCTGTGCAAGTGAACATTATCTTGCCCTCTGCATAGCTTCCTATGATGTGGGTTGGGTTTCTTTCTTGTACTTCTCAACTTTGCTTGTTCAATGTTCTTTAGCTGCTTTTCCACATACCCGTCTATCAGTTAATAACATACTTTGTAGCATTATGTTTTACAAATGTTTCCAAAATTCCAAAATCTTTGAAGGATATTTAGGAAGAAACTCTGACGAACCTCTTAAGTTGTTTTGAGAATCCTTTTCAAGTTTCTGGTCTCCATGTTATACAATTTCCATACTGATATACATAATGTGAGACCTGCAATCATGGTTATTGTGACAACTCAATTTTAGTTCTTACAATAGCATATTCTGTAGTAACATAAACATTCTTGAATTCTGTTTTTGCAGCTCAACCCATCTAATTGATCTGTGGATATATGAAGAGAGTGATAGCCAACTTTAAGTTACAAGACATCACACTACGAATAGTCCAGCCTGTCCAAGAGACATTGCAGGTGATATATGCAAGTATCTCTGTAAATACTCTGCCATTACCGTGAGGTAAGTCCCTGGACCCAACTCTCCTAAACTTTCTTTCCACAAAAAAACTGCCCCTCTGTGTGCTCTTTTAGCTTCGGGACAATTAAGTATAGATAATTGGTTTAATTATCTTTTTGGTTCTTATAGTTATACAAATTTTTTCTTTTGGTCTCTATAGTTAGAAATAATCTGTTTTAGTTTTTATACATGCACTTTCGATATCAGTTTATTGATCAGGAACTATGGTGGTATGAGATGGCCAAATTGGTTTGGAGATAATTCATTCTCCAAAATGGTGTCTTTAAAGTTGAGCAGCTTTGGAAATTATGTGTTGTTGGCTTCCTTGAAATCTTGTCATCCCTCACGAAATTGTCAATGCTAGGGCTCAATGGGATAGTGACTGTTGGTGCAAAGTTTTATGGGAGTAGCTCTTTTTTCTATTGTTTCATTTGCATCCCTGTAAAAGTTGGTCTTTATGGATATATAGAGGAACGGGAGTGTAAAATTGTGTGGAGAGCTTTCTCGCGTCTTGAAGATCTATCTAGTTATCTAGGTTTATTTATTTTTTAGTCCTTATAGTTGTGCAGATTTTTTTTTGGTCCTTATAGTTAGAAATAATTCATTTTAGTTCTTATATATGCTCTTTCAATATAGTTTGGTCTCTGCCGTCAAGTATATCTTAACTTCATGAAATAAAACCGTCACAAAATGAAAATTGCGGTGTAAAACCAACCATTGACATCATACCACCATAGTTCCTGATCAATAGCTGTTTCAATCTGAGCCCATCAAACCATACTGTTCTACAGTAATTAGATGAGAACAAAGGAAATCAAAAGATTTGAAGATTCAATACTAAGAAAACAAAATATAATATGCTGCTTCATTTTCCAAAGAAATTGAACAAACATCCATGTTTTGCGTTAAACATATGTTTTTTTTTGTTTTATGAGACTAGACATATCAATATGGCAATAGCTCAGCTCATGGCTTCTATTCGTTGGTACTTTCTTCTTTACCTGATTTAGACCCTGTCTTTACGCGGTTGATCAAAAAAATAAAATAAAATTATTTCAGATTTTATTTAGTTAGACTGTATTTTAATTAATATTTAGAGATTATTAAAAAGTAAAGTAAATGATCTAATAAATTTTTGAAAAGCTGTGGAATTTTTGCAAGATTTAAAATATTATCATTTTTATGAGAGAAATCAACCAAGTATTTTTGAAAATATTTGTTGAGGAAGAAAAATTTTACATTGTAACAATTACAGGTATAATTTCTTTCCTAAAAAAATGTATAATTACGTTAAAATAACACATAATTAATGGTTATTTAATAGAATGTAACCAATGGATTCTTATTTCATTTAAGAAATTAAAAAAATAGGAGTTATATATGGATGTAGGTATGAATTAAGAATGAATTATTAATTTAATCCCTAAATGGTCAATAAAATTGGTTCTTAAAATTAACAGAATGACAAAATAGTCCCTAAAATTGTAAATTATCAATCACTTTAATCTCAAATTGCAATAGTTAGTCAAATTAGTTCTTCAAATTAAAAAATCGCAAAATGATCCTTAAAATTGTAAACCATCAATTAATTTAGTCCTTCTGTTATTAGTTGGTGTCATTTAATACCGTTTAAAAGACAGAATTTGCACATTAAGTGCCTAAGTGACTACTAATTAGGTACACATACATTGTTGTCACGTCACATAGATGAAAAATGACCTAAACATTGATGAAATAATAATTGCCTTTTCCTCTTCCCTATGACTGTGTTCTTTCTCCATTGATTAGTTTTGCATTAGTTTTCTAATTTACTCATTAAGAAAATGTTGCCATAATAGCCCCTAAAATCAAGTTGTGTAAAATATGCATAATTAAATGGAGGATCTCAGGCTTTTTATATTTCAAAATTTTTGGGACCAGTTTGACCGATTATTACAATTTTAGGGACTAAATTAATTGATAATTTACAATTTCAATGATTATTTTTCCATTTTATTAATTTTAGGAACTAATTTGATCGATCATTATAATTTCAGGAACTAAATTGATTGATAATTTACAATTTTAAGAACCATTTTGTCATTCCATCAATTTTAAGGACCAATTTGACAAGTTGTTACAATTTCAGGGACTAAATTGGTGATTGACTTTATGTTTGGATAAGGATTTAAAAAGAGGAAAGTAATTTATGAGGGGATTTAAAATTCTTTAGCCTAAAATTTACTGTTTGGATGTTTTATTGAGTGAAATTTAAAATTTAGAATTTTTAAAAAAGAATTTTGATAGACTAAAATTATGTAATCCTAAATTCTTTGTAAAAAGAAAGAATTTTAGAATTCTCTTTTCCACGCTCTCGCTTCGGCGTTCACGCTTTTGCTTTGGTCTCAGACACGCTCTCGAGCTCTCATTCTCACTACCTCTGGTTCATCTCTCTCGCAACCTCGAGCTCTCTCTAGTTCGTCTCTCTCTCTCGCAATCCCAAGCTCTTTCTGCTTCGTCTCTTTCTCTTCCTAGGCTTTGATTGGGTTTCTTCCAAGGGTTTGATTCTGGTTGGAATGGTGAATATCCTGTGATTCCTGTCATCATGTATTTTTTTTGTCTTATAACTTGAATTAAACCTTTGAATCTAGTTATCTAATTAATACGTAACTCTAGTTTTTCCTACACAGGATCTGCATTTTTATGAGTTTTTGTTTGTTTGTTTGTTAAGAACCTTGTCTAGCTTATATTCTGTCAACATAAATGTTATTACCATTCACAAGCTTGGACTAGAATATATGATGCATTAGGTTATAAGGTTCTTGTGATTGTGCTATTGGGGGTTGATTTGCATAATAATTCGAGCTTCATCGAAAATTGGAACCTTCAAACCAAGACCAACAGAAATTACTGAATTAGTTTCAGTATAACATATAGTCTCTGATAAACATTCAACAGGGTAGCATGTAATCGGTTATAATAAAACATTTTGATAAAGCAAGAGTCTAGGATCACAGCTTCAGTCTCAGAAATTCAATCGGATTGACATATATACAGTTAGATTGTTAAGAAGACATTCAAAGTGAATCACACCTTAATTATAGTGAAGATACAAGAGTTTCTAAAGAACTTACTTATCTCCACTAAAATATAGAACCAAAATGTTAAACTCTTGCCTGAAAAAGCGGCGACTAGGCCTTGGAAAACCACGATTGCCTCATGCACTCTGGCATAGCACGTAGCCACAGCTTCTGACCAATTTTCCAAGCCGTGGTGACTTCAGGTTGGCTTTCATTGATTGAAGAAGGTATTGATTTCCAAAGAAAGCACGCACTATTGCTGCAAAATCACAACAGCACTTTCCAATTGATATATATACATAAAAAAATCAATTGTAAATCATAGAGCTTGAAAATTAGTGATGAATAGAGATGTTGAGTGTTTCATGTGAGGAATGAATGCTTTCCTGGAGGAATGTTTTTGACTAGAAAGTTGTTTCGTGTTATTGTGACTTGTTAAGGAAAGATCTGTGGCTTATCACGTTTTTTGGTTCAGGGGCTTGGTGCAACTATGGCCAGAGGATAGATGGTCGAGGTGCAGGGGTTGTACAGGGAGTTTGGTTACTGCAGATACAGTGGCTCATGGTTTGTGGTGCGCTTGGGGTGGGGATGCTGTGCGAGAGGTTAGTTTCATGATAGGCAAAAGATGGCAAGGGAGTGAGTTTGGTTTGGTTCTGTGAGGTTGTATTGGCAAGGCATTTTTCATGGGGGTGAAGAAGAGTCATGGTGGCTTTGCTTTAATAGTTGAGAGTGTGTGTGATAGTGTTTTCGTGGAGTCTATGAGGGCTTGTGCAAATTTATATGAAGAGGTAAATTTTTAATATACTACACTGGCTAGGTGCAATCTCCTTGTTGATTCTATTACTTGTTTAACAATATTTGGTTCAACTTTCTGATTGAAACAACTCAGCATTAGGAGAAAGAATGTCTATTTTGGAAAAGAACAATCTTCCACAAGGGAGATTTGCTCCTGCATTATCCACAGAAACATAATAGTAGATGTCAAAAAGTTTATGCTGTCAACCTGATTCAAGTATCAGCTGACACGGGCTAATACAACATTTTTAACTACTGATCACTGATGATAAGTGAGCACTTTACACAATCACTATATACAATTCAGATTTTTATGGAAAGGCTATCTACTATTACTCTAATAAAGAGAGTAGAAGCTGTAGGAAGTAGCAATAATAGATGAGATGCAAATGAGGAGTGCAGGGAGTAAGGTGGTGCTCAAGAGTTTACTTTTCACTGAAATAGCCAGAGATTGTTATTGTTCCATCTGCAATTACTCGAGCTAGAGTTCCAGCTTCTGTTGACAGTGATTTCTCTAATAATATGTTAACCAGTAGGTTTTAAAATTTTAAGTTTTTATAAGAGAACAAAATATAGGATATCTTATTAATAATTGGGTAATGAGTTTTTTGCACTTTGCCTCTTTACTAGAATTTGGTTTTGGGTTCAAATTTTTGTTGGGTTGCAATTACAGTTAGATGGGGCTTGCAAAGTGTTGACAACCACACACCTCTTGTAACTCTAAATTCTAAAATCTTCCATCCAAACACAACCTAGGGTGTGTTAGGATAAAGAATTTTAAAAGGGGGAAGTAATTTAAGAAGGGATTTACAATTTTTTCCAGTAAAATGTACTGTTTGGGTATTTTACTTTAAAGAATTTAAAATTTTTAGAATTTTAATGAGAAATTTAATCAAAGTAAAAACAGAGAATTGTAATTTCTCACTAAAAACAGAATTTAGAAATTGTTCTCTTTGCTCGTTGCTTGCTCTAGCTAGATCGTTGCTCTCATTTGCTCTCACTTCTCTTTTGCTCAATCGCTCGAGCTCTCTCTCTCTAGTTCATCTCTCTCTCATCTCTACATTTCTTCTCATCTAGGGTTTGTTGATTCATGTGTTTTTGATTTGGTTAACAGAATACTAATAAAGTTGCAAATCGCTCGAGCGCTCTCACTCTCACTGGTTCGTCTCTCTCTCATCTCTGCATTTCTTCTCTAATATAGGGTTTGTTGATTCTTGTGTTTTTGATTTTGTTAACAGAATCATAATAATAAAGTTGCAAGTTACCATAATCATTGTCTTCTATGTATTATGATTCATTTATATTGAAGCCTAATTATCTACATATAATTGGTTGCTGTTCGGTCTTCCATCTTGATATTGCCTAGATTTGTGTTTGATTGACATTATATCTACAAACGAAAGTTTTGGTTCTGGTGGAACCGTAATGAATCCAAAGCCACAAGGTCAAAAGTTACTTTGACATGGAATTAAGCATTCATGAGAGATCAATTTTTTTAATGATTATAGTAGGTGACCAAAAAGGTGTTTTAGATTCAAAATATCAGCGCACACAAACACATTACAACATTAGATTTCCCCTGTTTTCTTTAATATTGCAAAGATTACATGTTTCAGAAAACCATCTAACATTTTAAATGATAATTTTGGACTTAATTACTTTGCCAACCTTGTGCAAAAGACTAGATCTAGAATAGCATTATTTTCTCCAAAATCTTCCTGATAGAGAGGGAACTAACCTAACTACATGAGTTCTAGCTACCAAAGTTACTTTTATAATTTATTAGTTCTACTTGATTCCTTGGGTGTACTGGTGCTTGTACCAGCTGCAAAGGCTGTGGACTAGGGGTAGAAATTTAGGCGAGAGGTTGATATGTGGGAAAAAGGATTAAAAAGATGGAGGAAAGGAAGAACCACCTTTTCTTCTTTTGGGGACGTAATGGAGTTTACCTACATGTTCTTTCTCCTCTCTTTCTTTTTTTATTTTGTCTTCTAGGCTACTAAAGCACTAAACATCTTTTTGACAAAGTCTATGTGGAGAAGGATAAATATGTACGTGTCTGGTTGGCTGATCATATATTATAGTATCCCTCAATCATAACTATCTACTGTAATTTGTTTCAATCATAACCAAGTTGTTTTTAAATCTGATTGCTGGTAGGAGAGCTTATAGCAATGAAGATAATACCTAGCTGTTGTTGCTAGCTGACCAATTCAACATTTTTCATACTTACCAGAAATTGTCCTTTGCTCAGTGAGATCAAAATGGAGAGATCAAAGTTTGATAAAATTTGATTCCATTTGCCCTAGCTTACAACTTATTGACTTTAAAGAGATGTTATGAGATAAGGCATTTGAACCTGGCCTATACAGGAATTAAAGTGTTTGAGATAGACTTTGAAGTTTCCCAACTGGAGGTGTTGAACTTGTCAGGGTCAAGACTTGAGGATTAAGCACTCTCAATAATCTCAAGGAGGTGTGGTGGACTACTACTTCTGGACATCCAAAGTTGCTGGCATGTTACAGCAAAGGGAGTAAGGGAAGTAGTAGAAAACTGCAGGGCATTGAAAGGGTTGAATCTAAAGAATTGTAGGTTGGTGGGTGATGATTTGGGTTAGTAGTTTTGTCGTGTTTATTACCTCTATGTGTCAATGTGTAATGCATTGTGCAATCACTGTGTGCTGAGTTTGACACGTGTAACCTGTAAACAATCTGTCAATTGAATATACATATGAAAATTCTGTCTTGTAGCTATTAACTGCCTCTGAATTATAGCATTGAATGTAGTTAAAGAATATGATAGTACAGACATTGATTTGCATGGTTGTGTGATACATTTGGTATCTGTTTTGAGTATGTTAGTATTTGGCAAATGTCCATTCTAGTTTTCTCTTTACATGGAAACTTGGTTATAAAATATTTGGTTATGAGATAATTCATTGATGTAATTAAGTCTTTCAAAAATCTGAACTTAAACAGAAATAATTTAAGAAAAGCCACAACAACACACACAGGCAGAGCAAGAAAAGAAATGTGGGACAAATGGCTAGGATGCTGAAACCTCAAATTCTTTCTTATAGTGAAATGTGGACTTGTTCTCTGCATGAATTAAGCATATAAGATAGACGAAGGAAAGAGAAACTTTAGTTGCTACTATTTTCAATGAATTTGGACTTGTATGTTTAGGTGCTGAATTTTATGCAGGGGCACATTATGTTATTTTTCATTTTTCACCTTGTTTGCTTCTAAGAAATGAAGTTTTTGCTTCTGTATTTTTCCATTCAATGTTTCTTGCACAAATATAACTTAGCTTTCTTTCGAAATCTATAGTATCCAAGGTTTAGTGGTTCTTCTCTATTGGTAAATGGTAATTGAAGAAATTTTGGTCTCTGCAAAGAATTTTGCTGTTTTTTCTTAAAATTATCATCAACTTTAGAGGACAATTTGTATTTTTAAAATGTAATTGGAGAAATATATATATATATATATATATATATATATATATATATATATATATATTCAAAATAAAATAGTTACATTTTATATATAATTTTACAACAAATATTATTGAAATCCTCTTATATATGATTTTTTAAAACAGTTATTACAAAAAGTTAACGATTTTCAATTATATAACAATTTATATTTTTAAAATATAATTGGAGAAAAAATAAAGAATTTAAAAATAAGAAATTTAAATTATTTAATCCAAACAATGAATTTGAAATATAAGGAATTTAAATAGTGTTTTCCAAACAAAGAATTTGAAATTCAAGCAATGTAAATTTTTCTATCCAAACAAATAATTTTAAAAATCCAAGAAATTTAATTGATGCATTTAAATTCTCCTAAATTTAAAATTCTCTAGATTTTTAAAATTCTCTATCTAAACACAACATTAGTGACAACAATTAAAATATTGATGTAGCAAGAAAGGATTAGCTCAGTTGTCAACGTCATATTTCACGCTTCAGGATTTATATATTACTAGACATGTACCCTGTGTGTTAGATAGACGCTTAGATATTTTCCTTTTAATATTATAATTGTTAACCTAATGTAACATGCAAATTGAAATTTCATTCTAGTAAAAATTTAAAACTAAAATAGTGTCTGTAACATGATTTGTTTTGTCCTAACATATAGATTTACATAGTGTGGTCCTAACAAAGATATGGATATATAGTGTTTTGATCTCATCAATCCTAGCAAACTTTACTACACATTTTTTACCTTTATAGTTTGGAATTGTAACATCCTACGAGGTATTACCTTAAACTTATACATTTTAACCATTAAAGTGCGAATAATAGAGATGTACATGTAAGGATATCACAATATGTGATGCCATTACTTAAGATATTCACTGTTCAAAGTCATACATCATAAAAGAAGATCCCCATACTTAAGGGACCACTTTACAAAAGAATATGATAAAACATCATTATCTTTCAAAAACTAATCTAGGAAGATATTACTATACAAAATATGAATATCTTCTAAGCCGCTTCATCTCGTTCGGTAACTTGTTCAATCTAGAACATTGAACGAAACTAATGAGACAATGTCTCAGTGAGTGCTATAGACATGCAACAAGACAAATATGCCTCATGAATGCACCATTTATCTAAAATTTGCTTATTCATAAACATAATTTAAACTTTCACTTTTGCATGCTTAACTTTAAACTTTTTCTCTTTTCCGTCCTACAGCAAAGTATTGACCTCAATCTTTCAAGGAGTGTCCCCCTTGTAATTATGCCATGACCTTGTACTTATATACCCCTTCAGTCTGAGAGGTTTAGCCACCAGCCTTTGGGGAATGGGAAGTGACGAAATTTCGCCCATTTACTCAAAGAGGGCACCTTAGTCTTAGCATGCATCTTTTTTTTTACATAAGCATTTGGTCTTTCATTAGTGTCCACAGGGTTTACTAACCTCCTTTCCTCAATGGAGACTTCTCGTTATTCTCACATGTTTACATTATGTCCTTAAATAGCATTTCAGCATGCATCAATGTTAATAAAACATCATAAAATGACATGAATAATATGTAGTTCTAAGAGTCTCGCGCTCAACGAAGGAATAGTCTCGCTCAAGGCCAAACCCTGACGCTTAGTGCCAAAATAATGGTGCTTAACGCCAAACCACTAGACTCTAGGGTCGGGGTCTGGTGTTTCCACGTTTAGCACAGAAAGATCCACGCTTAGCGCGGGACGCTAAACCTTCACCTTCCTGGTTGCGAGTCTCGTGCTTAGTGGCAAAATCTCCACACTTAGCATGGACTACGACTCAAGTAGAGTGTAGGGAGTTGCGATTCTGTAACTCCTTGGCCATTAACGGCTTCTCAAAAGTCCCAACCACCATAGATGCAACATAAATGACCCCTTAAGCTAATAAATGTCAAAAACTCCCTTTTTCAACCCTCAAACCACGCAAAACATCCAAAATCCCCAAATGTTTCTCATGTGAGGGTTTAAAAATTCAGCCCCATAGATCATACCATAAAATGAGAAATCAAGAAAGGAAAAAAGGAAGAAAGTGAAAGGGAAGCACTCACTTATGAGTTCCAAGAAAGATTGAATGTGTGGGTGTCCTTTGCTCCTTCTCCTTCTCTCCTCCTTTCTCTTCTCCTCTTTTCTAAGATTAGAGGTGTGTGTGTAAGAGAGAGAGGGTTGAGATTGGTTTTAAGTCTAAAAGGGCCTTGGGCTCTTATTGGTCCAATGGCTCTTTTTCTCAACTACTAGACTCTAGCTTACTAACAAATCATGATACGAAGCGAAGTCCTATCCCATGCAGAACATTTATAAAAACAATATCAAAAACAATTATTTATCTATTTTAACATAATTGGTATTAGCCTATTTTGGGAATGTTACAAGAACACATATTGACAATGAAGGAGTCTAATTCTAATGGTTGACTATAGGTTATTTAGGAAAAAATATGCCACTTACATTTATTCAATTGAGTAATTGAAACACCATAATGGAAGAAATGTAACGGACAATACATTAAAAGAAATACAAAGGATTGATTGAAGGAAAATGAACAAAACATTAAGAAGAAAGATAAAGGGTTGATTGAACGAGATGTGGCTAAACTCTTAAAGAAGTGAAGGATTGAATCAAGACATGACACAAATGATAAAATGTTGATGTGACAAGATGTATATCAATCTGAAGTGACTCAAAATACCATAAAAAGGGGTTAAATTGTGGTTTCAATTTTTTTTTTTTTGGTTTTAAAACCTTTTGAGTGTATTCTGATACATAGAATGCACTCCTGTTAATTGAAAATGCTGATGGGACAAGGTGTACATCAATCAAGTAGTTGAGATGTTAACACCACGATTCGTGCTTTAGTTTTTCTATATTATAAATAAATAAATTCTTCACTGTTTAATGATTTTTCCACTACATTTATTCTCAAAATTTCAAGTACTTTTTTTTTTATCAACTGTAGCAATCTTAAAATGATTTTTGTCCCATGACAACTTGGTCAAAATCTCACATTTTGGAGTGTCCTAAATTTGTTTGTTTCATAGAGGATGATTCTACACACCTAGGCTACAATGGTGTCTTATTGAAGAATTTGGGAGAAATTAAAATCATTTCAACTACATTCACCCTCTCCATCTCTCATACTACTAGATATAAAAATTATCCAAAACTAGAGTAATAATTTGTTGTTCAAACAGCATTGTCAGAAGACTAATTAAGGGCCTGTTTGGATAAAATTTTTCTATAAGTACTTATGGGAGAAAAAAATAAGAACAAAAAGTGAAATTAACTTCTCCACAAACTAAAATTAGCTTATGCATAAGCTAATTTGTACAAGCTTTCTCATAGTAGCTTCTTCAAAATCTAATTTTTAACTTATGCATAAGCTAATTTTAGCTTATGGAGAAGTTTATTTCATTTTTTCTTCTTATTTTTTTTTCTCCTATAAGTACTTATGGAGAAGTTAATCCAAACAGGCCCTAAAAGCGAAGGTTGCTGACATTAGATGCATCCATAATGATGATGACAATAGCACGAACTAGAAGTCTAAGTGCCAATTTCAATATTGTCTTGCGAGTAAAATGTGTTTTAGGTCCTTTAATTTTTGATTAAAATTGGTCTTAGTCCTTATATTTTAAAAATAATGATTTAATCATCGTATTTGTTATATTTGGTGAATTTCGTCCCTCTTTATAAAATTTAGGATACTAGAGTAAGGCACGAAAATGTAAATAGTACAAGATGGAACTCGAGTTTATTCATTTCTCACGGACAAGTATCTAAGGTTAATGACAATTAATAAGTTAGAACAACTTCGTAAGTATATTTTTGATAGAAAAATTGAAAGGATCAAATTTGAACAAGGTTGAAAAAGATTGTTGGAATTAGTAAAACCATTTTGATCAAAAGTGTATCTACGGGAATTAACCTTCTATTTGTATGATTCTTTCAGAGAAAGAAAAAAAAAATGGTATGTTTTTGCCATTTTTGAAAATATTTAAGATTCTGGAAGGTCTGAACCCAATGATTCAAAGAAAAGCTAAAAGATTATGGAACAAGTAAATACCATTTTCAAACTGTCTCATCAATTCTATTAGAAAAAATTTTCTAAAAAATAGATTCAAAAGAAACAAAACAAAGGGCAAGAAAAGGGGGTAGAGACCACTCAATAAATAAAATAGCTAAAGGCTTTAATTTTTTTTTTAGTTATTGGAGAAGTATCCAATTTGAGTTATGAGGTTACAAATATCAGGAGTTATTCTTTTTTTTTTTCTTTTTCAGAAAGAAAATACGAAAGAAAAATACTTAAGCCATAGTTTAACTGATTTGATCATTTTATTGATCTATTTGATGATTTTATAATTTTACCAATTATAAAAAAATATGGAAAATCATCATTTTTAAAATGTAGAGATTAAGACCAATTTTTGACCAAAAGTTGAGGGACATAAAATATATTTTACTCTTGTCTAGCTTTAGATTAGGTACCTACTCTAGCACACATAGTTATGTATTTCAAATCCAATATTTTATCCTTTAGACAATTTCAAATTGTAGGATATCCAATCATCCTGATACTACAATGTTGTTTATTGTCATACTTCATTCTTTAGCTAGCAAATAATAGTAGCACAAGTTACATTTAAATTGATTATTTTTAAAGGAGAATGACTCAACTTACATAGATGACATGACTTTGAGTAATAATTGATGAAGTCCCATAGATGTTTTTGATATATCTCAAACATTAATAGATTAATTATTACAATTAGATTTAGGTCAATAAATTTCTCCACAAGCACTTGTACGAAAAGAAAATAAGATAAAAAAATGAAATAAGTTTCTCTCATAAACTAAAGTTAGTTTATGCATAAGTTAATTTGTAGTAGCTTTTTCATTTAACTTTTCCAAAAGTTGATTTTAACTTATACATAAGCTAATTTTAACTTATAGAAAAAGTTTATTTCATTTTTTCTTCTTAGTTACTTCTCCTAAAAATGCTTATGAAAAAGTTTATCCAAACAGGACATTACTTTTGCTTGTAGATATTGGCATCTAATTTCTTTGACAAGTTAGCTTTTTACATGCAACAATTTCTAATACCATTATTCCCTACCTTGAAGTTGAATTCTATCAAAATATGTTGGTTAAATTTAGTGTTCATGTTTTGTGATAATTAGGACACCTAGAAAAAGGTGAAGGTTATGAAGCTCAAATGTTTCTTGCCATGGAACAAGATAGAGTCCTGAATGTGTTTGAGGGATGACCAACTTCTTGCCAAAGCTTTTGAAAACCCCTCAATGTGGGTGGTTAATGAATAATGAGATTTAAGGTTATTTTAGTTTCTTCTTTTGGTATATAATGACAGCAACAAAGTTTGAACTTAAGATATCGGATAAACTACCCAAACCTCTCATCATTAGGCCAACCCTAGTGGGTTGTTCTAGGTTGTTTTAGACATTATTTATGTGTGTAAACACATGAATGAGTATCTGTCATTTTGTATATTATCAAGAATGTACTACTAAATTTCTACCGAAATTATGGATATTTTTTATATGGAGGACACTGAATTGGAAAAGGCAAGGAATCCCATCAATTCCAAATGTTATATCATGTGAGCACACTACTAAAATTTGATATTTGAGTTCTTTTTTTCGAGTAACTTAGGGTATTTCTCGGCCAGAAGCCAAAGACTAATCCCTCAAAGTACTAAAATCCATTTAAGGGGGTTATATTTGATTTCTTCTAATATCCATAACGATGAAACCTCTAAAGGGCCCCCTTTATTGTGGTTTCAGGTGCTTACTAAACAATTATTTTCTGAAGTCCCAATTGCTTTGTGGTTCTAGACATTGGAGTCATTCCATGGACCCTTATTTCACAGTTGAATTCCAATCCTTTACAAGGATTTAGTATGCCACTGGTAACCTGTTTTGGTATATATTGAACCATTTGAAGAGTTAATTTTTAAAGAGATAATTGTTGTTTGATTCTTCTCTTATTACAAAGATTCAACGCATTTAAAGGTATATTAACCCCTAAATTTCACTAGTAAATGATGAGTTGCATATTGAGCAATGAAATTTAATTTGCTGCATCATGAAAGTCTAAAATATAAAACTTAAACAATTGTATTTTTTTAATTATCACGATATCATATCTCCAATGAGTCCAGAACATTAATATAACTAGTTTTATAACATGAGCTTGCAACAAGTTAAAAACCCTTGATGTTTCTTTTAATCACTTTGATTCTCAGATACCCACATGTCTAACTAATATCCTTGTCTCAAACTTTTTAACTTCTACTTTGCTGAACTTAAAGGACTATTGTTTCTCTTGTTGTATAGATCTTTTTTGTTTTGAGCGTTTTTCTAGATGATGGAAAAAAAAAAAGTGACACCTTTCGTGTCTAAAAAGTAAAAATGAAAAGAAAAATTCTCTCACACACACACGTTCAGCATTTTTTAAGCTTAATTCTTTTATTAGTTCCTATGATTTTCCGTTTTTTTTTTTTTTTCAAATACTCATTCAGCATTTTTTAAGCCCAGTACCTAACCTTTTTCTAAAATTTTATTTTTATTTTGTAAAATATAATGTTTGATTAAGCAAATAAAGATATGACCACATAAAAGTATAATTAAGAGGTTAATTTCTATAAAAAAAATCATTAATTTATAGTCTACTATACTATTAAATTTTGTACTATCTTGAATCCTAGTATACTATTTCACCATGTTTTACCAACTGTTTGTCTTTAATTTCTCACATGAATAAAGATAATTATTCAATGTGCACGGATTTGTTTGACCTTACCGAACAAAATTAACCAGCTAGGATAATTATTTCTCCTGAACCCGACCGTAAATCTCTACATTTACTTACAAACTCATTGATCCCTTTATTCAAAATAAATTGCACCAAGTCAAAACACAAGTCATGATGCAGGAATTTGTTTTTTTATACTCAAGGTTAAAACCCATGAAATACAGAAATACTCGTTCAACTCACATGAATATTGAAGAACGTGCTAAAAAAGCTCTAGGATTAGCAAAATCAATCATTTGGTAATTTTACGTTACATGAGGAACATGTTAATGAAGCCAGTAAGGTATCCTAAGAGAAAACCACAATCCAAAATTTTAATTAATACATTGAAAATCAACTCTTGTACAAAAAGGAATCCCAAATTCTGGGCCACATGGAATGGTCGGAAAGATATAACCACAAGCGGTGTTAGGCTGCCAGTCATTAAATTTTAAATTTCTACTAACTTACATCTGCCAAGGAAATCAAGTTTTAACTACGGAATTTGAACACGACACAATTGATGAACACTGTGGATCAAACTTCTTAGCTTACAGGGATATTAGCTTAAAATACTTTCAATTAGTCTCTCTTCTAAGATTTAGGCTTTTTTGGGGTATCAGAGTTTGATGGCTCAGCTTTCCTCTTGATTCCCAGAAAATGCTCTACCTGAAACAAATAAATAAATAAATTTTAACAACAGAAACATGCGCTTTTTTTCAAAGCTTATCTAAACACACCCTAAATTACCTTTCGATCACCAAGCATAGGTGTCAAGCCCCAGGAAGATCCTTCTCAACAGTTGCAAAACCACTTTTTGGGTCACTAGTTTGTCTACCAATAAAAGAACAAAATCAGTCACATACATTGGTATATCAACTAAACAAAACAGAAATAAGAGAAGATAGAAGAAACTACACAGAACCATGCTTGCTATATTTATTTAACTCTTGAGGTTTTCAATTTCAAAGACTTGCACAATCCAGTACAAAAGATTTTATTGTTACTGGCATACTATCATAGGGGAAAAAATAAAAATAGGCTTTGTTCCTAGCACAATACAATCTGGATAGCAGTGCAAAATGGCCAACCCAAAAAATGCTATGAAGGATCACAAAGCAACTACTATGCTAAAGATATTGGATACAATGCAAAAGGTCACCATCTTGGCCACAATCAGCATGACATGACAGTCCTATAGCGGCTAAACCAAAGCAGTTTAACATTATTAACAACCCTAGTTACTTCTTAGCATGCCAAAATCACTTTTTGACACAATCAAATTTCAAAATTTTTAAAATATGTTCTGAATGCTGCCGTAAGGAGAAGAATCGGATTTTTTTTTTTTGGGCAAAAGTAGGAAGGGGATTGTTTTAAGTGAAAATTTTACTGTATAATGGAATTCAAACACAAAATATCACTTGTATAGCCTTTGATGAGAACTGATTATATCTAAGAATACCCAAATAAAAACTATTTCCCTGACTTCATCTTTCATAAACAAACCCCAAAGACACAGCAAGAAGTGAAGGCTGAAGGCAGGGGAATAATAAGATAAGAATGAAATGACAACAAATGGACTGGCAATCCCATCATGACACAGATGGTAGATACAAGGAATTGGTCAGTACGATTAAAGAACTAAGTTATATCCAATATGTAGGCCGCCTCCTATTCTAGATAACAGTCCGATATATGGATTACTACATGCACCCACACAAACTGGTTTCGTAAACATTTATGTTAAGAATCAAGAGTTTTTACTCCAAAATGTAGACATGAATGAAAAGAAAGTACAATGCTTTAAGAGGAAAGAAAGCAAAACAATCTTAGTTTAAGAAGCATGTCGCTCATAGCAACTATAACTTTTATCAGCAAATCACAAAATGAGGTATGCTCCTAGTTTCTCATTTCATTATATGCACACAGTTTCTAAATTAAAACTTCAGGAATTATATTAGTCTGTAAAGTTAAAAACATACCCTGGTTTAACATGACCACTGAGAACAAGATAGGGTGTCTGCAAACGAGCTTGAGCTTCCCTCATTCTCTCCACAGACAGTGATGGTGTATCTGAACTCTTCATCTGCTTCATCTTCAATTCTTCTTGATATTGCTTCATACGCTTTTCTTGCTTCATTTTTCCAGGTCCTTTACCATGGAACTTATGAGAAATCATCCGAAAGGCTTCCTTAGGAGTCAACTGGAAGCCAAAAAAAATAGGTCAATCAAGGATGAGTGATGCTCCACTACAATTTGAAAACTGAAACTTGGAAATGAATAATACTGAAACTGATTAAAAAAATGCATTTGCAATAGTGATTTCAAGGTCCAGTACCATTAAACATTAATAATCATTACACACCCAAACCCACACACATACATTATGCTCATGTTTGATATTAAATTAATTTAGAAAAATAATAGCTTATTTTTCAAAAGCTCTCTCTGAGAGCTGGCAAAAATAAGTGATTATTTCTGCAAAATAACTTGAACCAAACACACTATAAATATCACAAGCATGCAAAACAAATCTTCAGACACAATGGTGTGGTACTTTTCTATTCCAAAGCACAATACGTTACAGATCACCTTTCCTTTTGGCGATTAGAAGAAAAGCACCATTCCCTACCACACACACAGAGCATATCTATACAAGTCTTCATGCATGCATAAAATTAAACACCCTTCACAATTTGAATTTCTTAGTCTCAAAAGACTGATTTGGAATCAGCGGACCTAAAAGGTTAAATTCAGTAATTCACATAATATACAATATTACCATCATCTCATTCAGGGCCTAACAATTACACAAGTAAATCAACCCAAACAAGAAAAAGGAAAAACAATACAAAAACTAAATAGGAGATTAGGGGAAATTATGACAGGTAAATAAAATTGATGAACCATAGTTTTATGGGCAGGAATATACTTACACCGGGAGTAAGTTTGGCAACTTGCTCCACTTAATAACTTATTCTAGAATACAAATTTGATAAATCCAACATTTGAATTATGTGATATTACCTTGATGATCATGCATGTCAAATTTTAGATAAATTGAACATTCACATGTAGTCTTATAACTAACATTTACTTATATTATGAAAAGTGTATTATCATTAAAATAAAGTTGATTAATGAAGTATCAAATAATTTATAAATTATATGAAAGTTGATTAATGAGGTATCAAACAAACAGTTGAGTTAATGAAATTCAATGTGTATAAAAAATTATTAAGTGGAGTAAGTGGACACCCCGCGGCCCCCAAAAAAAAAAAAACCCCCAACTCACACTTTCTGCCCATGACTTAAGCACCCAAAATGAAGTTTTTACATACGACAACTGTATTGCTCTCACCATGACAGGCATCTTGAAACTAATATTTAGGCCATGAAATAAACATTAGTGTCATTAGAAGAACACCATGAAATTACAAGTTGCAGTGTGGAAGGAGGAAGCGAACAAACAACCTATAATTTCTTCTCTCTATATTCCTAATAACATTGTGATCCTTTTAGTTAATTTTGATCCCTGCTTTCAACACTTCCCATTTTTCCCTCTGTCTCTCTGTTGTGATGCTTGGTGAGTAAACTGTAGGAAAAACAATGAGAACTAACCCAAAAAGTAATTACCCTAATTCAAATGTGAGTTTAGGTGCTCCATAACATGTTCGCTTCTTAGAAATGTTGAATCAAAGCCCATAAGCCTCACGTCTACACAACTTGATAATGTATCGATGTTAAAGAAGGAAAGAGTTTTAAGTGACCAATCTTGTAAAGATGTAGGGCTCTTTAAGGAGATTCAAAGCCATACAAACATCCCATATCTCGCATTTTCATTTTCACCCAGTGTATGTCTCTAAAGTATTCTTTTTCAAGGCAAAAATGTCAATGCAGTGAACATAAACAATATAATATGATCTTAGTATCATATAAAAAATAAAAAAAAAACGAGGTAAAGAATGTGGAAGACTTACAATTCTCCCAAATTCATCTGTCCTCTCAATGCGAATCTCCTTTTTCTTCTGTGCTTCCCTTTCTTCATCATCTACAATCCCAACCAATTTACTTTTCTTCTTGTCCATGTTTCTGCCACCCCATTCAATGCTTTCTTTAAGTGTTCCTCGCTCTTTAAGCAGCTTCAAAGCACCTGACAATCCCTTCCCCACAGCAACTTCATGGATAGTTTCATCAGGAACTATTTCCTCTTTGTCTTCTGAATTGGGTTGTTCATCATTACTAGTTTCTTGAACTTCAGTCCATCCACCAGCCTCATTACTCTTTTCTTCATCAGGAACATTAGCCTCTTCATCATCATGCATGAACACATCTTCACTTTCTGGTTTACGAGCTTCTGAAAAGTAGAAAGCAACATACCTAAGTTAAATCTACTTAAAGCTTCCCCATTATATACTTTATGGACCAACACTTCCAACAAGCTAACAAAACATTGTTTTATGTCAGGACACCTACTATATTCAACATAAAAAAGAACGATTGCATCACAAACATTCAAATTATTATTGTGTCATTGACACAGATGCCAATAAGAAGAACACAATGGAAGTAAAGACTAAATAGAGGACTGCCAAAAGAAACAACAGAATTCCAGCACTCCAAATGGATATTAAAAAAAAAAGAGAAAAAAAACCAATCCACTTCTACATTTAATCAGGACAGTCATACTTATAAGTTATAACACTCTAGTATGAATTTCATTATATTAGACAACCCCAAATAATTAAATAAAAATTACCTTCGTCAATGTGGAGACCCAGACAAATTCTTCCATCTCTGTGAAAACCACCTTATTTTCTCGTGACTCTCCAGCTGTAGGGTTTTGATCATCAGTCTCATTATTATGATTTGAGGTGGCAAGCAACGCAATAGCTTGAGGGCCAGATGCCCCTTCTTCCTCCTGCTTTTTAAGAGCTAATCTTCTCACTTTCTCTAAGGATTTACGAAGATCCTCATCATCATCTACAAAAACTGGAGTTTCATCTTCCTCTGTTTTAACATTTTGAGTTAGTTCCATACGCAGCAATTTGGAGGCTTCGTCCGCTTTAGCATAAGCAGACTGGTAAGCATTATTTCTCATCTCAGCCTCCAATCTTTCTTGCTCATCTTTGATGGCTTGCCTACTTACATCTTTCCGAGAACCAAGGTCACCAACACCCAATCCAGAAGAGACAGCTTCAGCTTCAAGGGCATTGATGTCCAGCTTATCTTTCTTCCGCAAGGATTTTTTCTTCTTGGGCTTCTTAAATTTTAGCATTTCTTCATGAGTATAGTAATCTGATGATACCTTTCCAGACGAAGTTAGATCTTCAAAGGTATTCGTGGAAACACCAGTTAACCTTCTTCGCAGCTGGTTATAGGTAGAAAAAAGATATTCCTCAGGAAAAAAAAAAAGAGAAAAGCAAAACACATGAACATATGACATTCATGTGACCAACTTAATTCTGAGGAACAAATTTCCAATAGGAAAAGAATAACAGAAAGGCAGTCACAAACAACGATATTACACAATATTCTGATCACAGAAAGCTCATAAACACAGAAAATTGGAAACTCATCTTTACTTTCTTGGAACAATATTCATAAAGTAAAAGAAAAGTATAATTAACCTCTTCGAGTTTCTTCTCAGCTTCACCTGAGAATCGTCCCTTTTCATCCAAAGTTAAACCCTGAATAAAAGAATTTAATGAGTACAAGCATTCACAAAAACTACCTTAACATCTGTTTTTTGGAATGTAACAAGAAAGAGCAGCAAACCTCTTCTGCAGCTGGATCATCATACTGTGGAAGTATTTTCTTCTCCAAGGAGGGGTCATCATTGAACCTGAAATTGAGAGCACAGACTTCATATGATTTCGTTCTATTTCATTAGTACATTTAGTTTATATTTCTATTATTTCAATAATACATCGACAACAGTAATGAACATCTTACTTATCATCATATATGCCAGTTTTCTTTTTTGCAGCTTTATAAGCCTCATCTCGTCGTTTCTGTTCTCCAATTTCCACATTCTCAAGCATATCAACATCTGCCATGTGAGGACAAAAACTCTTACAAAGATGTGTCACTCACAGACTTCAAACTTGAATAATATAAAAAGTGTACCAAGCAGTTGTACCTTCATTAACATCACCATCAGCAAGTACAGGCTGATCTTTAATAGTTAGTACTACTGTGCCGCCTTCCATAACTTTATCAAGGCCATGAAGAACTTTCACCCCCGCCAGGTTATCTGTCAGATTTTCAATATACAAGTATATTTTACCAACCAGATTATCAACAATCAAACATAGATTCATAGCCCTCAAAGAAATAACTTAAAAGCCCTAGGCTGCTGATTAAAGTTTAGGGTTTTAACATCAGTTTTTCAGGTGGGCATTGGATAGCAATATCAATCAGGTTGTACGTCAACCATAGCTGTCAATATCAGATGGTGGTGAAGTGGTTGACTCCACAACTGCTATTGCAGTATAGTGGATAGCTGGATGTCCACTAAATAAAAAATAATGGATAAATTGTATATACTTTATATTTATATTACACATACAAATAGTAAAAAAAATACTTAAAAACAAAGAACATATTCATCATTAATAATCAAAAGTCATAGTCTAAACACACAATCAACATTAATCTAAGGCATAAAAATTGAAACCTGAGCTTCAAATGTACAGAAGGAATTGAAATTAAACAACTTAATTTGAGGCAATTTCTGTCAAAATTAAACAACTTAATATTAAACATACCACAAGGAAATGAAGCCTGAGAAGTTCAAACATAGGGCAGAGGCCTGAAAAGTTCAAACAGAGAGAAGGGAAGAGGCCTGCGAAGTAGACCACAAATTGATAGGGTCAGGCCATCAGCACTTGGCTGGGAAAAGGAGGCAAACTGGCACAAAAGTCCTGGGTTTAGCTGGAAATGCCTGGGTTTGCTGGAAAATGGGGTGCTAGAAGAATAGAGCTTTTGCATTTTGGCTGCTGGGTCTGTCAAAGGGAAAAATTAACCCTAAAGAGGTTCTGAAGCAGTGCAAGGTAGGAAATCCTAAAATAAATCTTAAATAAGCTGGCTAATGAAAACAAGGGGTGGGCAAAATGGATATTTTGCATGTAGTGTACTGGCTTCTATAGCTATGAATTGGCCATGAAACGACCTTGATTTCCACTCCATAAAAACACTCCTCAATGAGCCAGTCTTTGCAGCTATCTACTCCGACATGACACATTGATGCAATGCCATTGCAATCTCCCACTGACAACTATCGTGTCACTACTAACGACAAAAAATCTAAAATTATTGGAATCTGCATGGATGACACAGTCATCACAACCAGCAGCAATCAAGCTGCTACCATAGAACTTAAGCTTTATCTTAATAATCAAGTCATTTGGAATCATATATGTGGCCTATCTCTTTTACTTCTATTTAATTTAAGGCTAAATAAATTTGTAGGTTCCTATAATTTCATTAGACTTTAATTAAATCCTGATAGTTTTAAAATTTTATAACTAAATCCTCAATATTGAGCAACCTCTTGGCTTTTTCACAAAACCTTGTTTCTTAAAATGCATTTATTGTCAAATCCCTAAATTCCCTGTGAAATATAAAGGTGCTCAATTAATACCTAAACCACTCAAAAATCAAGAGTATGCTGCAACTTTAATTGTTTGGCACTGATAGATTTATTGAATTAGCCATTTAGTCTCTTTGGTTTCTTAGCCATTTATAGAAAATAAATCTGATTTAAATGGAGAGTTGTGGACTTTGGTAGTCCAGGTGGTTTCACATTTTGACCAAAGTCATCAAACTAATTTGTAGAACATGCACAATGTAGAGTACAAGTACACATTGGCCAATAAAAGACATTGATGGAACACCATTGGAATTTGAGATTTAGGCACACTAATTGAATAGAAAATTACAGCAGAAGCAAGAGTTTAAACAACTCCTGCAGAGAATAAACCTGTCCAAAGAACTTCTAAATGCACTCTGCGTCCCCCTACTTTCATACAGGGCACATCATATACGAACAATCAGACCATACATAACATAACTGTCCTAAAAATACACACAAATAGCTTTTTATTTATGCTCATTCCCAAAGGTTTAACAAAAACAAAAAGAGAGACTTCATGAAAGAGAGAGAAAGAGAGAGAGAGAGAGAACAAAGAACCACAAAAGATAAGAAAGGATTTATGATATTGTTGATCAATCAGTTCAACAATAACTTTTATGCAAAACTAGTATGGACTTTTCCTAATTTTTTACCCTGTACCTATTCCCTTGTTAGAAATGTGGCATATGAAGATCTAGATCTTGATTTTGAAGAAAAATTAAGATGAAATGAAGGGAAGAATTCACATATCTGAAAGCATTTCCTCTTTGCCATTCCCAGCAATTTTGGGTACTTTATTAATCCCAGATTTGAAGGACGCAATTCCTCTCCCAAGGTATTTAGGGATTTGGAAACAAATGCATTTTGGAAAATAAGCTTATGTAAAAAACAAGAGACGAGGGAAACATGGGAATGGAGGAAAAAGGCAAGAGGTTGCCACATCAAAAATACTATGTCAACAATAATTAACAGAGGTCTAATGGTGTTAGCTTTTACGGAGTTAATTATAAAATTTTAAAACTATAAGGATTCATTAACATAGGGTTTGGTTGGGGAGAAATGGAGGGGAGGGGAGGAATTTTTATAAACTTTTGTTGTTTGGTTCAATTTTTAGAAGGGGTGGGGATGGGAATGGAGGAGAGTAAAATCCCTCCTCATCTAATTTTTGCTCCCCTCCAACATTGGGGGGATTTGGAGGGGAGGAGAGGGGATTGAAAACATTTCAAGTATAATAACTAAAATATTTCTTACTTATATTTTGAAATTAAAAATTATAAGGGTACAAAGATAAATTAATTTGTAAAATCCCTCCCCTTCCATTGTGAACCAAACAAGAAAAGGGCTACCTCTCCTACCCTCCACTTCTCTTGACCAAACAAAATGTAGAAGTTTTTAAACTATGGAGACCTAATTAAAACTCTAATGAAATTACAAGGATCTATTGATTAAATGCCTTAATTTAATTGTGAATATAATTAGCATAATGATATTAAAAGTAATTGTGCTTAGAGAAGTTGTAAAACTTATGTTATTTATTTATTCTCTCATGTTATTTTAATAAGAAAACCATCTTTAATTAAAATACGTCATGAGGTTTAAATTGATTCTCTTTGGATCATAATATGAACCTATAATGTTTTATTTAATATGTATATACTTATATCTAATGAATAATCTTTCATATTATTATGCATGTCACAGGAGTAAAGTTAATAACATTTAGTAACCCCAAAAAATTTCCAACTGTTCCTAAAAGTTATACTGAAAACCTCTAGTACCAATAAATTGGGTACTCGAAAAGTAAATTTCTATGGGCAATAGGTGGAAGGGAGGAAAAATAAAGAAGTTTACCAGTGTGTTGGGCTGTATCCTCATCGTCACTTCCCTCTACTGCAATGTTGTCCTGTGAAAATTTTGATCATGTTGTATTGATTGCATATCTGAATTGGGAGAAACAGTATCTTACAGAACATATTGTAAGTACGAGATAAAGGGAAAAAAGAAACCTGCTCCTCAAAAATCTTTGAGAGCTGCATTGCTCTTTCCTTTTCTAGCTTGCGGCTTTTATTAACCCATGCTGAGATCTCAGAATCAGCTTCAGTTTGTTTCTTCGTCCTTGCTTCTTTCATCCTATCCAAAATAAAAAGAATATTGTCACAACAGAAAAGCCTCGTACTTTTAACCCTAGAAATGGTAGTATTAAGAACACGATCATTGAAATAAGTCAATAGGTTAAGAGCAGAAATATTAGCATAAAAAAGCCTAAATTTAAAGAGCATTATGTTATGTTCGGCTGGGAGGTAACAAGGGGGAGGGGAGGGGAAAATGTAACTCAAATCCTTGTATGGAAGATTTTTAAGGAGGTAAAGGGGAGAGGGTGTATTTTTATTTAAGAGCTGTTTGTTTGGGCTTTAAAAAATTAATAAAAATAATGTTTAAATTTTTTTTAAATAATCAGATGTCTTCTAAAATAAAAACTAAAGCATTCCTTTTCTCAGAAGCTAGAGAATGTAACTTATGAAAAAAACAAGGTTCTAAAAATAAATTATAACATAAAGGCGCTTCATTTTTAAAACATATATGAATACAAACCAAAAAATAGAAAAGAAGAAAGAGGGGGGGGCGGGGGGGTGGCGCGCTTCATTCCTAAGATTCCTGAAATTTTAACTTCAACTCCTGAACAATAGAAGCAGATGCTTTCCTTACTTAAATTTTCAAATAATGGGAAGTAATTCTCTCTCCATCCGCTAGAAAACTTCCAAACATACTAGTTTACATATGGTTATTTATGAGGCTGATTGTCATATTTCATAGATCTGGCTGATTCACAGCTATTGACATTGTTACTCTTAATTATTTTTAATTTTAGGAATTCTCATATTTCCTGGTCTTGGGTTGTATTTAGGCATAGGATTTTATTCTATAGATGTTAATGGGCCTTTCATGTCCAAGTTTTCCTTGTGATTGCATCTTTACAGGATTAGAAATATTCCTGCGAGGATGAGTTAGAGTAGAGGCCTATTTAAACAGTTTTAATCCTTGATACAGAACATAATGATGAGAATTATTAATTGTGGCAACAATTGCTTCTTGGTTTTGTGGTACAATAAATGCCTAGGTGTGATGCCAACCTAAGGTACCCTCGCTAGGATGAAATCAGGGTTTCCTTTCATTTTTATTATCTTCTACCCCATTCTTGCAGGAAATGTTTACAGCACCCAATTAATATTAACTTGAACCTTAGAACTATCCCATGGCTTCCGAAATCTCCTCACCTACACATACACTCATTGAACCTTCAATCCAATTACTTTCTACCAATATTACACCCAAGTGAATCTTTAACCCCCATTAACTTCTAAGCCTTTTGACATCCTACATCATATCTTAAAATTACAAGATGCTGACAGAACAAGTACATATAATTCAATTACTACAAAATATTAAAAAAAATAAAACAAAAAAAAAGGATGCAATAATGAATGAAATGTTGCATATTGCAACCAAAAGCAAAGAGATTCTGTATCCTGGTAAAAATAAAGATGCTGGAAGGCTTACAAGCAAGCAACATAACAATATAATGTGTATTTGGCCAATGCACACAATACATGATGTAACGTATATTACAATGTGACTACCCTAAATCATAACTGCAATACTAACAACAAAGAAACAAACAATTCCAGAAAAGAGCCTCAACTTTCAAGCATTCAGTGATTATATGATACCAAGTAGTCAAGTACCACTCCCCACAATTTTAAAGATAAAAAATGATATATAAAATCATTCAGAACTAGAATCAAGTTAAAAAAATTGGGATCATCCAATCACTCATCTTATAAGAAACAATGAAGTAACTTTGACTGAATTCTAAGAAAGAACCCTCAACATTCTAAGCAGGATCCCAACAACATAAATGATAGGCGTCAAATTGACATTGCAGAGTCCAGTATTAATAATACTACAAAAGTAAATAAATAAATAAATAAATAAAACAAATTTAAGAATTAAGGATAAATTTACTTACTTCAAGATGCGTTCTTCAAGTTTTGTTGATGACAGATGTGCTGGTGTTTGGCCATCTTGATTATCTTCATCAAACTTTGAATCCTTTGCCTGCTTGCCAACCCCCTCATCTCTCTTGTCATGGTAGTCTACATTATCATCAACATTATTTGGTTCATAATCTTCCTCATGAGTCTTTCTGCTCACTCTATCTCTCGTCCTTTCTTTATCTCGATCTGTCTCCCTCTCCTTTTCTCTAATTTTATCTTTTCCCTTATCCTTGTCCCCATCTCTATAGCTTTCCCTCTCCTTCTCTCTTTCTCTATACTTCTCCCGCTCCCTTTCCTTCACTTTATCCCTTTCTTTCTCCCTTTCCCTATCCCTATCCCTCTTCTCTTTACCCCTCTCCTTCTCTCGTGCTCTATCACCATCTTTCTCCACCTCTCTCTCCTTCTCACGCTCTTTATCCTTACTCCGGTCCTTCTTATCTCTATCCCTCTCGCGCTCCTTCTCCCTATATTTCTCCCTATCATAATCCTTCTCCCTCAGCTTATCTTTACCCCGGTCCTTCTCGCGCTCATCCCTATCTTCCTTCTTCCGTTCCCTTCCCTCTTTTGAAGCATCCTTCAGCTGTTCACGGCGGTGCTCCTTCTCACTCTTCTTCCTATCCTTGCTTCTATGCTTGCTAGATTTCTCTGCCCCATCATCATCATATTGCTCCCTTGCTGGCGAATCCTCCTTATCATTTCTACCATCGTACCGCGAATCAGACCACTCCACATCCATCGGAACACTAACAAACCAAAATCATTAAACTAAAATCAGAAATTAACTAATCAAGAAACATCGTACCCTGATCAAATAACTAATTAACACTAGCAGCTCCTATTAACATTAACTAACTAATTAACCCTGATCAAATTAACACTAACACAAACTAACAAACCAAAACCATCGTACCCTGATCAAATAACTAATGAACAATAAAACCAAAAATCTATATCATTCTCATAGTGAAAACATAAACAAATAAACAAATTGAACTAAAGTAATAGCTCCTTTATTACAAACCTAAATTCGAAATTTCTGAAACTGAAATTCAAATACAAAGCAACGCAATGAAAAAATTTATCAAACACCTTAAGTGCAAACACCAAACCCTAAAAGAGAACGCAGACTCGGATTATGAAGTACCGAATTCGCGAATATGAATAAACGAAAAGAAAACACCGTGAATTGAAAATGTGGAAAAACGAAGAGTGTTGTTGAGAACGCCCTAAAAAAATTGAAGAGTGGGATAGAAGAGAGAAAACGCAGCACCTTCAGAGAGCTTTCGAATTGAAACGAACCCTTCGGAGAGAGCGCAACGCGAACGAACACAGACTTTGGTTCAGTGCAGAATTTGGGCGCCACTACTGACGCTCTTAACGCAGCGTTTCGTCTACCAAAGGAAGGAAGCTTTTGTTCACAGTGGGACGAGGAACGCTGATACCACACTGTACAATCTTTTCTATTCGTTTATTTTATACTTGAAAGCATTTAACTAATAATTAGAGACGAACAATAGATTTATAACAATTGATTTGTATTGAAATCTTCCTATAAAACATCCTCTATATAATTTTCTTACTTGCTAAATATACAAATATTAAATGTTGTTTATATTTATATTTATAAGACATTAAATGTATTTGGTAACCAAAAAAAGACAATAAATTTATTTCTGAATAAATATTTGACCGTACCTTAAACGGATTTCCAAAAAAGGATAACCTTGAGAAATCATAAAAAAAAAATTATTTTTTTATTTAATACTTTGTTTTCTATTTTTTTATTTAGTACTTTCTTTTCTTTTTGATTCATGATTAAATTAGTCTTTTGATCCCTCTTTTTTTAAAATTATATAATTTAGTCCCTTTATTTTTAAAATGTTCAATTTAGTCTTTTAATTTTTAAAAAATATTCAATGTTATCTTTTTGTTTGTTTGACAATAACAACATTAGTGTGGTTGAACACGTATTCATTTTCACACTTTAACACGTTACGTGCTACATCAATCTCCCTTAATATCATTAGTGTCAATTTAGACGGAAGGATAACATTAAACATTTTTAAAAAAATTAAAAGATCAAATTAAATATTTTAAAAATAGAGAAACAAATTAAATAATTTAAATAAAAAGAAAGACTAAAGAATAATTTAACCTTGATTCTTTTTTATTCTTTATAAAATATTAGAAAAAATTGTATGAGTTATAACATTACTTGTTTTTTATTGAATAATTCTAAATTCTCCAACAACATTCTCTTATTAATTCTTTTACGTGTTTTATACGTTAAATGTTTTCTATATTTCCAAAACATTATATTTCTACCAGTGAATTTTTTTTATATTTCTAAAACATCAATATTTAAATATTTAATTTAATATAGTTAATATTTAAATACATAAATCGGTAAATACTGAATTAAATAATATACTTCTTAAATCATAAATACTGACGAGTACAATTCTTAAATTTACAAAAATGCCATTTTAATTCTTAAATATTTAGTTATTTTAATCCTTATTTTTATTTTAATAATTTCAAAGATTAAAATAATTATTATTCAAACAGCCAAATATTAAAATGATCATTATCAGTATTTAAAACTATTACACACATTTGCCCTCATCCTTTGCGTCACAAACCCACCAATCTTCCCCTATGCTCCTCTCTGTTTGTATCTATGTTATAGGTGCGAAATATCAATTAACTTTGTCAATGGCTAATTTATATCGAAGAACCTGGTTGACCACCTTTAGTAAGGTCTCTCTTTCAACCACATTTTTTTTCCATCTATAAGACTTAAACCCAATATCTTACTTAAGGAATTTGAGTCTAATTTTACTTGAACCAACATAATATTGCTCTCCCTATTTTGTATGTATTCTGATTTTTTAATGTAAAATATGTAATAAATTAAATTTGAATAGCTAAATAAGTACTTGCAAATAATATAAACAACTTTTTCTCTACCCTTTTATGAACAAGGCAAGTGCGAATATTGAGGTACCTAATAATTTGAAATTACTTAAATACACTTACATACATACATACATATAAAGAAGTTACCCTGATTTTTCATACTTATGGACTTATTAGACTAAAGTATTTTAACATATTGACTTTTGTTTGGACTTATTGGATTGAAGTATTTTCGCTTTTTAAATTTAGCTTTTAAATTGAAGTATTTTGATTAGTTCGTTAATGAATTTCAAGTATTTTGATTAGTTTGTTTATGGATTGTGAGTATTTTGAATAAATTGTTGATCAATGTAATTATTTCATACTTCATTGCTTGTGTTGATCAATTGATGTATTTTGAATAAAGGTTTAATTACTTTTTTGGTCCCTATAGTTGCACAATTTTTTTTCTTGTAGTTCCTATAGTTAGAAATAATCTGTTTTAGTCCTTATATATGCACTTTCGATATCGATTTAGTCTTTGCCATCAAGTGTGTCTTAACTTCGTGAAATAAAGTCGTTACAAAATGAAAATTGGCAGTGTAAAACAGCCACAAATTGACATTTTCTGATGTTTTTTATTCAATTTGTGATGGTTTAAAACAATGGGACCAAACCAAAATTGAAAGTGCATGTATAGGGACTAAAATGGATTATTTCTAACTATAGGGACCAAAAAGGAAAATCTACACAACTATAGGGACCAAAAAAGTAATTAAACCTTGAATGAATTATTGATTAGTACAATTGCTAGTTTTTTTTTTTTTTAGCAAGTATCCATGGATATTCATATATATTGATAAAATTCATGGGTACCCGCTTAATGGATACCCACGTAGGTATAAGGTGTAAGGACTTGCGATGTTAGTCGTAGAGTTGCCACAATGAAGTGATACTATTTGTCCAAAACTTAACATATAGACACTTCATTTTCTATTAAAAATTCATTATTATGAAAACTCTTAATTAATTTATTTATGAAAATACGAATAAATTTTTTGTGAGTAATGATAAGATCATCAACACCTCAAAAGAACATAACATGAAACTATACCATAACATAAAACCACATCGCCAAGAGTCATCAAAACATATAAAGGACTGTAGTCATCCAAAATATATAAGTCACTGGGCCACTATAGATAAGCCCCCAAAACACAACTGATAAAACATCACAATAATGATAGAAAACGACTCTGAGGTGTGCACTAAAAGAAACTCGACACCCTAACAGATACAACCAAAACGGGGAGAGGGGTACAAGAACTCACACCTTACACTACTCCTAATACTAACTAATCCCCTAAGGGTAATGATGAGAGGTAGATGGTGTATCCTCATCATCTTCATCCTCGTAGTGACCTCGTCCGAAACCACATTCACGTCCTCCTGTTGTCGCATGAAACAACCTACAATAAGCCCTAGAGTTCCCTACTCGTCGAAATGGTGGGTTATGAGCATAACACAAGGGTTCCACAAACTTTTCAAGTTGGACATATACGTAACTGATACCGTTGATACGATAATACCTTGGGGAAGAAAACGTGTAACAAGTAGTCTGTTGAATCTAACTTCTTCTACCTCTTGGTTAAGAGTCCATCCAATGTCACTCCCGTGGATGGGAGAGAGGGGCTTAATGCTAAACATCTTGTGAAGTCTTGACACGTCCATCTGCTCCCGTAAGAATAGTCATTACGATCATCACAATCATGCACACACAGATAACAAACGCAAGGATAAGCTACCAAAAAGAAAACATGGATGTACAACAAAAATATATATAAAGAAAATAAATAATCATAAATAAATAACATAGCGATAGCATGGTTAATAATTCATACTTAATCATCACCAATCGAGCAGAGAAAATCAAGTAAATAGGAACAATAGAATATCTCAGGTATGTAATGTCATGAAATGCAATAACCACACTATAAAGACTACAATATCAAGTGACCAGGCCAGAAGAATCTCTTAATCATGGTAGAGTAAACAACACCCATCTGGGCAAGAAATGGCATATGCTAAACCATTTTGGGGATACTAGAACCGATATATGGAAGTGATGTAGTGGTCACATCAAGATAGATATACGTGGGTAATGGCTTTACCACGGCACAGAATTCGTGAGTATCCTGGTCTACATGTGGGATTCGCTCGTCTACCTGTCCTTGAGGAAGCCTATCCTTCACTAACCATTCCTATACTAGGTATGAGGCCTAACCAAACAACCTCAGCTTATATGCATACCTGCTAGCACAACATAAGCTGCCACAACATAGCCAAAGCCGCAGACTCATGCATGTAAGTAAGGATGGCAAAGTGTACTTGGACCCTATGGGCAACCACAAAAATATTCGCAAATGGATAGGGTAAATACCTGCTTATCAGGGATGGGTCCAGGGGCAAGTATTTACCCACAAATTTTAATGGAGATAGGTGCGAATATAGATACTATAGTACCCACCCTGCCCCATACCTACACTTATTATATATATGATAATTTAATTAAAATATCTTATATATATATATATATAATTATATATATTATTAATTATTAATTTAATTATTAAAAACATTATATTAATTACTGAAGACATGAATTAATTATGCGCTTAATAATTTAATTATTTGTGCTTAATAAATTACTTGAAATCATTAAATTATTTGCTATGTTTGTGGTACATACAAGTTTCAACTTTGGGTGTGTGTGTACGCAACTTTGGGTGTTGATATACTGATTGTCTATAATTTGTAACTATTCATTATAAGCAATATAATTATAAGATAATTAGTGCCAATGTCCTATTTTTTGGCCGGTCTTGGAGAATACCAACACATGATGTCCAAGTTTTTAATAATTATGTTAAATAATTAGAACATTACGTTTAAGAATGATTATGTTTCTAATGTTGTTTGGTTATAACTTATGTTTGAATGATTTAAGGTTATGTTTGGATACTTTTAATGTTATGTTTGGATGATTTAATGTTATGTTTGAATGCTTTTAATGTTATGTTTGATTTCTTTTAATGTTATGTTTAAATGATATAAAAGTGAATGTTCAATTTAGTTGTAGCAATTTTTTTTAGTTAACATTTTTTTATTGATTTATTGATTTAACACATAAGTAAAATGCTGGTAACAGGTGCAAGTATATGTATAGGTATTCAGCTGGTATGGAGATGGGGATTAAAGTTACTACCTACGCGAGTATAGGGGCGAGTACGAGTATTTTTTTCAAATGCGAATATGAGGATGAGTACTATAATACCCTACCCAAACCCTATCTATTGTCATCTCTACATGTATGCATGACATAACCATTTACTAACAATATAGACACAAATGGCATCATACTTTTCAACAAATTATCATTCACGTAATTTAGTCATTGATGTTATCATCATTATTCCCATCAGTGATTCACCACGCTTATCCTCAAGAATAACATCATCATGTGCCACAACACTTAGCCCTATCGTCGTTAGCCCATCATCATGTGTTACAACAAAGGGCCCCATCCATCATTGGCTCTACAACAATAGGATCCTATATAGACCAATCCCTAGTTAAGGATAAGTAGAGGTTCAATACAAAGAACCTTCACAATTCAAAGTTCTCATACAGAGCAACTTTGCAAACAAGTTAAATGTAACACTAATTCATTTAATTATAGTCCTATTAATTTATTTATTTAATTATTGTGGGTAAATTTTTTTTTACTCTTATAATAGAAAATTTCTAAACTTAATAAAATTTGAAAATGGTAGTAGAGATAAAAGATAATTTATATATATATATATATATATATATATGTATGTATATATGTATGTATATGTGTTAAGCCAAAGGATGAATTTGTAACCCTCAAATATTTTGATAATAACAAATAGTTAAAATATGTGTTTTTACGCAATTGTTTGGTCATCTGTAATAGGTTTATAAGCAATTGTTTGATATCTTTAAAAATATATATATCTTCTTTAACCTTTGACTTGTAGACGTGACACCGTTCTAAAAACGATCTGCATATCAATTAAAGTGTAAACTACCTCGAAACTCATAAAGCCTATATACCTACTCTCGAGGAAAGTCAACAAAAAAGAAGGAATATGTGTGCGAATGTCAGAACAAGAAAGTAGACATGACAACTGCTACAAGATTGAGTACAAGAATAGAAAAAATAAGTAGACTACTTTATCTTATTATATGACAAGTTGGTGAAAGACATTTAATGCTCCAATGACTTTCTTCATCAAACGAAGGCCATCTATTACAAAGCACTCAACGGATACTTTTGGAGAAGCCTATAAATAGAAGAAGAGACCTCTTTCGAGCCGTTGTTATTATCATAGTCACTGCTGATTCTGAAAAATCATAACTTCTTTAAGAAAAGAAAAAGCTCTTGTATATTCTGATTGTAAAATTCTTTTTTTGTACTTCATTATATATTCGTCTGTTAAGACGTTAAACCCAGTGAGGTAGCTCACACGTAAACCTTTTCTTAACGAGATTGGTGGAAGCCTGAAAAGGCTTTGATTCAAAGAATACTTTGGTTTTTGCTTGGAGAGGCAAGTAAAAGACTACTTGTGAGACGTAGTCTCTGGGGTGAAACGAACTAGTATAAATCCTATGTGCTTTCCAGTTTGTCTTTTAGCTTTCGTCTTTCTTATAAAATGTTTTTGAAAAACTTTTTGATTTTATTTTAGACGATACGTCTTTAACAAAAGTTTTGCGAAAATTTGCTAAAACACAATTCAACCCCCCTTCTTGTGTTATCTTTGTGTTTTACAATTTGGTATCAGAGCTCAGCCTCTAAAGGTTGAGCACCTTAACAAGTGTTAGAGGAAAAGATCCGCATGACAAACCTTGAAGGACAATTCATTCTTGAAGAGTCTCACTATCAAGGCCTCCAGTCTTCAATGGAGAGGATTATGCATACTGGAAGGACAGAATGGAAATGTACATCAAGTCCACTCACTATAGCATCTGGAGAATCATAACACATGGAGATCATGTTGTAACCAAGCCAAAAAACGAATACAATCAAGATGACTACAACATGTTACAATAAAATGCAAAAGCTAAGTACATTATAACTTGTGCCTTATCAAAAACTGAATATAATAAATTTTGCAACTGTAGAACTGCTAGGGAAATGTGGGATGCCATATGCATAACACATGAAGGCATAGAAGGTGTTCGTCTCAAAAGAGCAGCAACTCTTTAAAGACACAACAAGATGTTCATCATGAAAGAGACAGAGACCATTAATGAAATGTTTGGAAGATTTCAAACAATTCCAAATGGACTTCAAATCTTGGTGTTGAGTTCTCTAAGGCTCAGAATAATCTCAAGATCCTAGATAGTCTTCCAAAAGTATAGGAACCTAAGGCTACAGCCATAGCTGAAGCAAGTGACATGAAGACTTTAACTCTAGATGAGTTACTAGGAGTTCTAAGAGTACATGAAGTGCATCTTTTCAAAAGAGACAAAGTGAAAAATAATGACTCAGTTGCTCTAAAGATTGGAGAATCAAGTCGAAGAGCAAACGAAAAGACTGAGATGAAAGAAAAAAACAAAACGCTGAAGGTTCAGTCTGAAGAATCTAAAAGCTCAAACGAAAGCTCTAGCTATTCAATAGACGATGAGATCTCCCTCATCACCAGAAAATTCAAAAAGATGCTCAAGAAGAAAGGAAGATTTAAGCAATCCTCCAGAAAGAAAGACACTAGATATAGAAAGCATCCTCAAGAAGAGAACAATGAGATCATCTGCTTTGAGTGCAAAAAGCCTGGACATATTAAGGCTGAATGCCCCAAACTAAAGAAATGATGGAGTTTAAAGAAAAGATACAAGAAGAAAAACCTCCTAACCACTTGGGAAGATTTGGATAGCAGCACTAGCAGCTCAGACGATGAGAAGGCTAATATTTGTCTCATGGCAGACACTGAGGAAGTAACATCTAAGGTATACTCTTTTTCGAAAAACTCTTTACAATCGTCTAACAGTTTTGAATCTAAGTCTGATGACGAAGATATGTCATATGACACTCTTCTTGCTAATTCTCATATGATTGCTCTTGAGTATAAGAAATATAATGAAAAATATCAAAAAGCAATTTCAAAAAATGAAATACTCAAGAAAGATCTGACGAGAATGCATAAGAGCCTAGCCTCAAATCCTGAAAAGGCAATACTTCTTTCTAAATTTGATAGATTAAAGAAAGAGGTCATTAGTCTGAAACATGATCTGACCAAATTTGTAGACGAATCTTCAAAACTTCAAATGATTTTAAAACATAGAAGATCTCCGTCTAACATATCTGGGATAGGATTTGTAGAAGACAAAAATGCTAAACCATCGTTTTCTAAATCTTATTCAACCTTCAATTACTTTTGTGGTAAGTCTGGACACTTACTCCAAATATGTCAACACAAAAGGAAACAGAGGTCAAATAAGACTTTTGGGACTAACATGAAAGGACCCAAAAGTATTTGGGTACCAAAATCTCAAATAATTCCTATTGCAAATATCCTTAATAGGAAAAAGAAGGGATTCATTTTGATACCTAGACAGTAGATGCTCACATCACATAACGGGAGAAAGGTTTATGTTCCTAGACCTTCAACCACATGAAGGAACAGTCTTATTTGGTGGAAATGGAAAAGGAAAAATCTTTGGTATAGGTAAAGTTGGTAAGCCTCCTCTTCCATCTATAGATAATGTCTTATGTGTTGAAGGATTAAAATACAATCTACTTAGCATAAGCCAATTTTGTGACAGTGGATTTATTGTATCCTTTAACAAAGAATCATGCACAGTCAAAAGAAATGATGAATTCATTCTTTTTACTGCCAAAAGACATAACAATCTGTATAAGATTGAGTTTGAAGATCTAAACAAACAAAATGTTACTTGCCTAATGACCAAAGAAGATGAAAAATGGATTTGGCATAAAAAGCTCAGGCATATCAATTTGAAACATATTTCTAAACTATATAAAAGGAGTTTAGTAAAAGGATTGCCTGAGATTTCTTGGAAAACTCATCTTCTTTGTGAAGCATGTCAGAAAGGGAAACAAATCAAAACCTCTTTTAAATCAAAAGTTGTTGTTTCCACTTCCAGACCATTAGAATTACTGCATATGGATTTGTTTGGACCTACAAAAAATCTTAGTCTTGGTGGGAAAATGTATGGCTTTGTCATTATTGATGACTATTCTAGATATACATGGGTTTATTTCCTAGCCCACAAACACAAGTCTTTTAATGTATTTGAAATATTTTGTAAGAGAGTTCAAAATGAAAAAGGTTTTTGTATTACTGCAATTAGGAGTGACCATGGAACTGAATTTGATAATGCTAAGTTCAAATCTTTCTGTGAAAGGAATGGAATTTTCCACAACTTCTCCTCACCGAGAACATCTCAACAAAACGGGGTAGTTCAAAGGAAAAATAGAACTCTACAAGAGATGGCAAGAACTATGCTCTGTGAAAATTCAGTCCCTAAGTACTTCTTGGTAAAAGCTGTAAATACAGCATGCTATGTTCAAAACAGAATATTGATTAGACCAATAATTAAAAAGACTCCTTATGAATTGTGGAGAGGTAAAAAACCCAACATTTCATACTTTCACCCTTTTGGATGTGAATGTTATATTCTCAACACTAGAGATCAACTACGAAAATTTGACTCTAAGGTTGATAAAGGTTTTTTTCTTGGATATTTCGACACATAAAAAACATTTAGAGTATTCAACTCTAGACCTTCTGTTGTAGAAGAATGCATTCATGTTAAATTTAATGATACACCGACCCCTGATAGGAGACTATCAGATTTGGAGGAAGATTTTGCAGATTTACAGATAGAACCGTTTGATCAAACAAGAATAGATGAAGTAAAGGAATAAGAAGAAACTTCTCAACAACAGACCGATAATCAGGCAAAAGGATCTCACAAGGACTGGAAGTTCGTTACCTATAATCCTCAAGATAAGATTATTAGAGAACGAACTGAAGGAGTTAAAACAAGGTCATCACTAAAGAATCAAGCGTCTTGTGCCTTAGTCTCAGAAATTGAACCTAAGATGATAGAAGACGCACTAATAGACAATGACTGGGTGATAGCAATGCAAGAAGAATTACATCAATTCACAAGAAATGATGTTTGGATTCTTGTTCCCAAACCAGAACATAAGAGCATCATTGGAACAAGATGAGTATTCCGCAACAAGCTCGACGAAAATGGTAAAGTAATCAGAAATAAAGCAAGGTTAGTGGCTCAAGGTTACAATCAATAAGAAGGTATTGATTTTACTAAAACCTTTGCTTCTGTTGCTAGATTAGGAGCTATTAGAATTATGCTTGCCTTTGCCACTCATAGAAACATTAAGCTTTTTCAAATGGATGTGAAAAGTGCCTTTTTAAATGGTTTTATTGAGGAAGAAGTCTATGTTAGACAACCTCCTGGCTTTGAGGATCCAAACCTCACAGACCATGTTTTTAAACTTAAAAAAGCTCTGTATGGTCTTAAACAAGCACCTCGTACTTGGTATGACAGACTAAGCAGTTTTTTTTATTAAGAATGGGTTTATGAGAGGCAAAGTAGACACAACCCTATTTAGAAAGGAATCCAATAGAGATTTCATTATAGTTCAAATTTATGTTGACGATATAATTTTTGGAGCTACTAATGAAATTTTATGTAAGGATTTCTCAGAATTGATGCAGAATGAATTTGAGATGAGCATGATGGGAGAATTAAAATTCTTCCTTGGCCTACAAGTTAAACAAGAGAAGAAGGGTATATACATACATTAACAAAAATACACAAAAGAATTGCTTAAAAAGTATAAGATGAATGAATCAAAACCTATGAGCACTCCAATGCATTCGTCTATTGTCATGATAAAGGACGAATTAGGTAAACCTATAGATCATACTATCTACAGAGGTATGATTGGTTCATTTCTTTATTTAACTGCTAGTAGACCAGACATCATGCATAGCGTTTACTTATGCACCAGATTTCAATCTGACCCTAAAGAGTCTCATTTAAAAGCTGTTAAGAGGATTTTTAGATATTTTGTTGGTACACCTAACCTTAGTTTATTTTATGAGAAAAACAAAGATTTCAGGCTAGTAAGATATTGTGATGCAGACTATGCTGGTGATAGACTTGAAAGAAAAAGCACAAGTGGTGGATGTCACTTTATCGGACCATGTCTAGTATCTTGGACCAACAAGAAGCAGAACTCAATTGCATTATCAACTACTAAAGCAGAATATGTATCTGCTACAAGCTGTTGCTCACAACTCCTATGGGTAAAGTATCAACTTGAAGATTACTCTAGCTTTAAGCATAACATTCATATGTTATGTGACAATACTATTGCAACCAATTTATCTAAAAACCCCATTCAGCATTCTAAAACAAAGCATATAGAAATAAGACATCATTTTATTCGTGATTATGTGCAAAAAGGTGTTTTTGATATTAAGTTCATCGATACAGACTATCAATGGGTTGATATCTTTACAAAAGCTTTACTTGTAGAACATTTTAACTTTATATTAGAAAATTTGTACATGAAAGTTTTACAAGAGTAAAACGTCTCACATGCATCATCTTGTTTAATTAAAGTTTTGTCTTATTCTAAAGACTGGGAGAAGATTATCACCCCAGAGATTGTTGACAAGGCTCTATATGGAAAGCCTAAGCCTCAAACCGAGAATAAGGATGTTCTGAAGAGGTTTCTATACTCTTCAAACATGAAGCTTGAATGCAGATTGATTCACAACGTCTTACTGCACATTATTCTGCTGGGAAAAGGCTTAAAGGATAATATAACTTCCAATGACAGATTCTGCATATACAAGATGCTGACTGGTCAAAAGGTGAACCTGTCTGTGCTAATCTTGGATAACTGGAGATCCTGTCTCTCCAAGTCAAAAGAAAGTGCTCAGAGTAAGCAGAAGCATCATATTCCCTACACCATGCTCTTTACTGAAATCATTCATCTGGTGGGAATTAAAGAATCTGGTCTGGAGAAGATGAAGTAAGGTTTTGAGATCGATGTATCCATCATTAGGAAGATGAGGATTGCACACCTTTTCTCTGGATATATTGCCAGACATCCAGAGTTGGCATTGATCAAGGAAGAACCTCCAGAAGATGCTGTTGGATCTACTTTCAAAGTAGGATCGTCTTCGGATCCGTCTATTGGTATTGCTTTTACTCAACCTCCACAACAAACAAAACCCCAACCATCCCAACCACAACACAAACAAACTAAACCACAGAAACCTAAGTTACCAATCAAAAGACCTTCACAACTAGACCCTCAACCTAAACAGACCAAACCTTAAACCTCATCGTCTCCACCTCACAAGAAACAAAAACCCTTAACCATTCGTCTGAGATCCAAACCAACTCACCAACCTGACTCAGGCAAGGACCTTCCCATTAACATCCTTCTTCCTACTCCAAGCACAACCATTCCTGGCCCTCCATTAGAACAACCACCTCCACTACCTACCTCTACTGAACCCATTCCATCTGCCCAACCTTCTAAAAAGCCCTCAAAATCCAAAAAGATCCCAATACGAAAAACAAGAGCTCAAGAGGAAAAGCAGCTCCGGAGAGCCCGAGCTGAATCAAAACAGGCTGAAAAGAAGAAGAAGAGAAACTGGCTGAGGCAGAACAAGAACAGTTTGAGGAAGCAGTGCTTCAATCTGTGGTTGAGCACTCACTGCAAACAGCCCCTACAGAGCATGAAGTGCAAGAGCTGTTGACTCAAGAAGACATGGCTGCTACCTCAAGAGGTAGATTACCTAGATCTTTTTTCTGGGATGTTCCACAATCTGTTTCTTTATCTCAAGTCTTCAACCGTCTTTCTGTATCAACCCTTTTTCTGTAGACTTAACAACCATACCCAACATTAATCAACCTGCAAGGGCTGTTTCACTTTTTGTGCCAAAAGCAGAAGGAACTTCGTTTAGAGGAGCTGCACCTATGATAGACGAAACATCACCAAATGTATATCGCTCAGAAACGCCTCCGATTGAACGACTCAACAGACGAGAACTTACACACTTTGAGCAACTTGAGTCTCGTCCAGTTGGAAAAACAAAGGAATACTAGACTCCAAAGCCTTTTGACCCAAAAACTTTCAAAGCTATCCTCAACTATGAACTGGGCGAAGTCAACAACTGGCAAATGTGGGTGAAGATTGTGAATGAAGAATGGCCACTTCTAGTGCGCCATGGGTATGTTGAGAAGTTGCCTCTAATTCCAAAAGAAGCTATCCCAACATTATCTTATGAGCCCAACATCACTCCCTACGTCTGGAAGGAAGGATATAGTACCTTATCAGACGTTCCAATCTTTGTATATCCACCTTCAACAAGAACAAGATTTCCTATTGGATATGAAGTCTGGAGATAGCGTGGGATTCCTTGCCACACCTCCTCTTTCGTGCTGAAATGCAACTACTAGGAGTATCTGATCATGTGCAGAACGTACCATTACAAGCCCAAAATTATATATCTGTTCTGTCATCGGATGATCAAGACCTACCTTCTCGCCATTCGTCCAGAAGATAGCCCTAATTTTGAAGAATGGTGGATTGGTGATGATGATTGGGAGTTAGGAAGGGTGATGAACAACTTCCTACAAGAGAAGATGCAGATTTCTCTGCAGCACGCAATCTGTGAACGAAGGTGTTCAGACCTTGAGCTAGGCGTGCCTAGACTCATGGTGACTCAAAGGCCGCTTCTAATGAAGCCTTGGACCACCTTCCGCGTTTGTTGTCAGAAGACCTACATGTGCCAAAATCTATCTATGGGAAAAGGCAAAGAGCCCAAGTTTTGACGCGACCCTAGATGACATTTGATGATCAGACAAAAAGCACTATCGTTTGATCAACTGGCTAAATTTAAAGGCAAAGCAACTCTCAAAAGCACAGACTGAAAAAGACTACAAGACCATGTTGAAGCACTAAAACACTTTTCTAGTTTGACTGTTGATGAAAAGAGTCTGCTAAGCCATGAAGCTGCACTTCGTCCGACAGGTCACTGGACGCAAGTCTCTCCGTCTCCTTCCACCTGTACATCCACTTCCAACAATCAACTATCCATAAACCTACCCTAAACCTTCATCTTTTTCTCATTCGAAACCTTTGAAATTTCTCTACCCTGCGGCCACTTCTGGTTCTGTAGTCCTCCTATACCCTATGTTTTCAACTTATGTTTTGTAGAAGAACCCAATGATGAAGCAGCTACCAGCTCTACACCTACACCATAACCTTCAAATGACAGACAAGCTTTCAATGAATTGAAGCAGACTATGCAGTGTCTTGAAATTGATCTTAAGAAAGAACGCAGGAAACGCAAATGAGCAGAAGTTCTATTAGCCAAGTTGGCAAAGCGCTTCAAAAGTGACCTCGGCTCATCATCTACACCTTTGGACTTTGAATCTTCTGATTAATGATGCCAAAAGGGAGGAGAAAAATAGAAGACAGGGGGAGAAAAGTCTAAGGAAAAATCTTGAAGAGAAAAACAGACAGAATATATCAAGCTTAGGGGGAGTATGAGTATAAGTTTTTTATATATATACAATGATGAATTATCTTTTGAATGATATCGTCTAGTTTCTTTTAATCACATCGTCTAGGTATATATATATATTTTGCATCTGCTTAATTGAAGTACACCTATATGAAAAATGCTTTCAAAATTAAAATTCACTTACCAAAAAGCGTTTTTCATAGAAAAATGTTTTACAAGAACTATAATTGTTTGTCATCATAAAAAAGGGGGAGATTGTTAAGCCAAAGGACGAGTTTGTAACCCTCAAATATTTTGATAATAACAAACAGTTAAAATATATGCCTTTATGTAATCGTCTAGTCATCCGTAATAGGTTTATAAGCAACCGTTTGATATCTTTAAAAATATATATATCGTCTTTAACCTTTGACTTACAGACGATGACACCATTCTAAAAATGATTTGCACATCAATCAGAGCGTAAACTACCTCGAAACTCATCAAGCATATATACCTACTCTCGAGGAAAGTTAGCAAAAAGAAGGAATATGTATGCAAATGTCAGAACGGGAAAGTAGACATGACAACTGCTACAAGATTGAGTACAAGAACAGAAAAGATAAACAGACTGCTTTATCTTATCATATGACAAGTTGGTGAAAGGCATTAAATGCTGCATTTAATGTTCCAACGACTCTCTTCATCAGACGAAGGTCGTCTATTACAAAACACTCAACAGATATTTTTGGAGAAGTCTATAAATAGAAGAAGATACCTCTTTCAAGCCGTTGTTGTTGTCATAGTCACTGCTGATTCTAAAAAATCATAACTTCTTTAAGAAAAGAAAAAGCTATTGTATATTTTGATTGTAAAATTCTTTTTTTGTACTTCATTGTATATTTGTCTATTAAGATGTTAAACCTAATGAGGTAACTCACGTGTAAACCTTTTTCTTAACGAGATTGGTGGAAGCCTGAAGAGGCTTTAATTCAAAGAATACTTGGTTTTTTGCTTGGAGAGACAAGTAAAAGACTACTTGGGTTAAGCCTGAAGAGACTTGTAGAAAGAATACTTGTAACTTCAAAAAGTTAGTGGAACTTGGTTGTTGCCAAGAATTGCACGTAGTCTCTAGGGTGAGACGAACTAGTATAAATCTTGTGTGCTTTCCAGTTTGTCTTTCAACTTTCGTCTTTCTTATAAAACGTTTTTGAAAAACTTTGTGATCTTATTTTAGACGATACGTCTTTAACAAAAGTTTTGCGAAAATTTTCTATAACACAATTCAACCCCCATTCTTGTGTTATCTTTGTGTTTTACAAGTATATATCATGATTTCAGAGTACATGTCGTTTAGGAAAGAAAGACAACTTAAAATACAACAGAATAAAAAGTACATCAAAAGATAGATACTATTTAACCCAATATATACATCAAAAAGGTCCTATACAAAGTAGTGTCAATCTACCCTATCCTTCATACAAAAAGAAAATACTATTATAAACTAAGTCTATAGATCCTTGTCCGTAGGGTGTCCTTTGACTTGTCCTTAGCATCACTAGGCGTTTCTGTCATCTTCAATAATCGCGATCAAACATACATGGAAGAAAAACAATGGAGTGATGTGATTTGTTCTAAAATCACTTTCATAGGTATGGTAGGAATTTTACCATAAAATAAAGATAAAACACAATTGACAATAAAGGGGAACCTACGTTGATTCTAAGTTGTATCAGATTACTCTTGACTAAGTATGGATCCATACTCTCTATTAGTGAGTAATAGTTCTCAATAGAACCAAGAAGTGACTTGGAGTACATATACCTCTCTCAACATTATCACATGGTATAGTTCTCAGTATCATTGAGGAACAAAATAACAATAGGACGTCCATTTATAGAGGTAAACTCTCATATCAATCTTGGAATGCTGAACAGTTGTCGGGGTTATTAAGCTTAGTCAGGCGAATATCCCGGCTCACAGGCGTTACCCTGGCCATTAGGACCTTCACCACTCAATGCCTACCCTCAAGACCTCTGCAAGTGTGTTCTTGTCTTTCATTCCTCAGCATATCAAATAGTAGCTTTCCTAGCAAGGTGTCATGACACTACATGTCTCTCGTTTTACATTACTTACTAACTAATCAATTTCTAACTTCTCAAATAGTGGTTCTTCCTGGTCTCATTTAATTTGAGCACCAATACAATCAATAATTTTTACCTTATATTACAGAAATTACATAATAATAATTTAGACAATCCATAAAGCATAATTAAAATTTTAGCAGAATAACAACTTAAAAATCATAATTTAATTATCTAAATTTAAATAGAATAACTAAATTTGAGCAAAATAATAACTTAGTAATTAAAATTTAGGGCCCGTTTGGGGTGGTTTTTGGTTGAGTTTTGAAAATTTCAAAAACTCTAACCAGTTTTTAGTTTTTAAAAATTAGTTTTCGTTTTTTTTTCCTAATTTTTGGTTTCAAAATAAACTCACTTTGAAATTTCTTATTCTGTTAAAATTAGTTTACGGATATGTTTGTATGGTGACGATAGTGGTGGTGGTGATGGCAACAATGATGGTGGAACTGGTGGTAATGCTGACGGTGATGGTTGTGGTAATGCCAACAGTGACAATTGTGGTGGTGCCGACAGTGACGGTTGTAGTAGTGCCGACGACAGCGATTATGGCAATACTGGTGGTGATCGTGGTGGTGCTAGTGGTGGTGGTGGTGATGGCGGAGTCAGTGGTGGTGGTGACAATGCCTATGGTGGTGGCGGCGGCGTTGGTGGTCGTGGTCGTGGTGGTGGCGGTGAAGATGGTAGTGGTGATGAAGCTTGTGGTAGTAGAGGTGATGCTGGTGGTCATAGTCATGGTGGTGGTGGTAGCGGTGATGGTAGTGTCAGTGCCGGTGGTTGTGGTGGTGATGGTAACCGTGGTGGTGACAGCGGCAGTAGTAGTGGTGATAATGGCGGTGGTTATGGTAGTGGTGGCGACGAGAAAGACTATTGTCAAATATAGTGATGTGTATTTAAAAAAAAATTAAAAACCAAATTCACAAATCCTTTTTCCTTGGTTTTGAAAATGAATGTAAAAGTGTTTTGCAATTGAGTTAAAAACCATTTCAACTTCATTTTAGCCAAACGCGTTTTGTTTTGAAAATTACATTTGAAAACCAGGAACCAAAAACTTGCAAGCACCATAATCGAACCCTTAATTATCTAAATTTGATTAGAGTATTATCTAAATTTGAGTAAAGTAACAACTTATTAAAAATTAAAATTTAGCATTAAACAAGAGTATATAACTAAATTTTATGCATTGAAAGGTTTTGGGAGAAAACCTTTCATAACAACATGCAAAGTGACTGAAATTTAAAACCAACCTTACTCCTCCCATCACCTCTAAAAATAGCTCAAAAGATGTTGATGTAGGTTCCAAACTCCTAGGAAGAGAAATTTACTAGTTGATAAAAACTAGTAAAATTTTAGCATACAAATAAAGTGAAAAAAAATTATAGAAAAAGAAGCTCTCTAATATTTTCAGCTAGCCAAGAAAGGGAAAGAGGTGCTAAAAAACTATCCAAAATGGTTGCTATTTATAGAGAATGGGAGGTATTTAGGTGTCCACAAATGATGTCATCCATTATGTCATAAATAATGTTTTTTATTTATTTTAATTTAATTATAGGACACATATTCACAAAGAGGTGATGAATCAGCTACTCTAGAGGGGCTAGACGTGTCCCCTTAACTGTCCCACTTTATCAATGTAAATTTTATCTGTAGTTAAATTAGTCAGTACCGATAAAATTGCCTAAACTTAGATAATTTAGTTTTTAATATCAAAATAATACATTTTAATGCAAAACTGAACATATATGTTATTTTTAATTAAAAATAAATTTCTAATAATTAATTTTAATTTTTATTAATTTATTTCAAATTTTATTCATTTATTTTGTATTTTTGAGCTAAAAAATTCATATTAAATTCATTTTAATTTAATAAATACTAAATTTTTTATGAAAATTCTAAAATTACATATTTTACCTATAAATGAACTAAAATTATCATTTTCACCATTTCTAGATATCAAACTAATACTGACTTGGTTTATTAGACACTTAGGGTATTTTAGTCATTTTGCACCAAAATTTCATAAAACTCTCAAAAAAATTTCAAAATTATATTTTAATACATATGACATGATTTAAATTGATATTTTATTGTTAATTAAATTTTTTTCTTATGGTAGCCTTTAATGTTGAGAAATGAGGAAAAATCATCATTTTCTAATTTGTCGAAGCTTTGACTCCGAAAAATTATTAAAAATCGCGATTGAATAACTGTCGACATTCTGGATGCAACTATGGGAATAGAATTTTGAAATTTCTTTTCGATTTTTAAGAAATAATTCATCAAATATTAGAAAAATAGTTGAAAAATTAACGTAAGAGTGTTACATTAAAACCTTACTTAGAGTGATTTCAACTTAATCATAGAAGTTATCTAAGGAAAATACAACTTAATCAACTTTAATTATATTATTTAAGTAAGCCTTCATAAGAGAATTTAAAATAAAATTTTGAAATATTAAGAATTTCTTAAAAATTCACTTTTATCACTCATAGATAGGGTTGAATTGTCTCTGCCCAAGTTAGGCAGTCAATTTTATTTTATCTAGCAAGTTTTTAGACAAACTTTTTAATAGATAGATTTGTCAGTAATAAAACTAACCTGTCAGCAAGGCAAACTATCAACCTATATAAAATCCAATCATAATTAATTTCAAATTAATTATAATTAAATTCCATAACTTTGTACTGCTTATCAATTTTTTGCAGATATTTCTTTGCTCATCTTATAACAATACAGGTCAAATTCCAACAAAATTCTTCTACAAAAATTTACACAAAAAGCAACCACACGTTTTAATTAATTTTTTTATTGGAATTTAAATTTAATTTTCTCTTTGTAATTATTCAATCACTTATCCATAGATTATTAGCAAGAAATAAGTATTGCATAGGGCAAGCATGAAGTGGAGTTTTATCTAATGAGGTGGGTGATGGAGGCTACTACCCATAGTTGCCTTGCCCTATTGTCATCCATATCCATTACGCCTTTTGCATAGATAGGGAGAGCCTTACCACCTTCTACTTAAGCCACGAGAAGAAACTTCTTTGGCATGTGCACCTAGGATGCTTTCTACAAGGATGGGTTTCTTTTTATTTAGTTTGTTCAATCATGTGTGTTTCTCTGTATTCTTTGGTAAGGAAAGGACTTGTGATTCACTTCAGTTTCCTATAATCTCTCCTTCTCAGTAGTGTTGGTGGTGAACACTTAAGGGAAGCCTTGTCTCACCAAATTCTATGAATTTCTAGTCCTACTCTTAAATTTTGGCATGGTGATTTCCATTATTTTGCTTACTTAATGCATTTTTTAGCCAATGGAAAGGCAATAGATTGCTTGACTTTGTGGGTCCATTTGATTTTCTTTTTGTCCTACTTTATTTTATCAACCTTTTTGTCTTATAGTCTTGTGCAGTGGACATGAATACGATAACTTGATTTTGTGTGTTCGTTTGATTTTCTTTTTGTCCTACTCTATTTTGTCAACTTTTTTTTCTTACAATTTTGTGCAATAGAAATGAATATGACAACTTGAATTATTTTTTCAAGTTTGTAACATTTTGGGTGTATAAATGTCAATTTTGTTATCAATTGGTAAGTTGATAAATATTTCAAGTCATTGCCTTGTTAAGTTAGTAAGTGGTTAAAACAGTAATTTGATAATGGCTTTGAATTCAATTTTTGTTTCTTCTTCTCTTGTATTATTTGACATATATAGCTTTTACATTTTGGGCCCAATAAGTGTTTGAGAATGTTGATATTTGTTGTTTTACAAGTCAAGGTCAAGATAAAAAATTCAAGCCATTGCCTTGTTGAGTTGGCAATTGGTTAAGACACAAATTTGACAATGGCTTTGAATTCAATTTTGTTTCTTTTTCTCTTGTATTATTTGACACATATAATTTTTACATTTTGTGCCCAACAAGTGTTTTAGAATTATAGGTCAAGGTCAAGAGAGAGATGGTGAACAACAATTTGTGTGGATTAAGAGTTATCTTTAACTTTTGATGATCAAAACTTAATATTATTTTATTACTTATCTTTATAATCATTATGTTCACTTTACTTTAGGAATTAGAGCAACAACCATTGAGTATTGGTCCAAAAAGTTTTGCCTAATTTGTTATTACATGTAAAAATATCATAAATTTGTTTTTTCCTTCGATTAATTTTTTAAGTGTTTGAATGAAGGCAAAAAGCATGTAATTTTTCTTCAATTTTACATCTGCACATTATCGACCAGTTTAGTGCTTTAACATTGTTTCAACCTATTTTCCTTCACTTGTGGAGGGTGACATCAGTGATGATGGAATTTTTTAGCATTGTATATTTTCTTGAAAATTGATGTCATCCCAATATTTTTATATAATTCTTATGTCATCCTTCTATGTCGTAGCTTGAAGTGGAAGCCCATAACTTTCACCTACCAGTAATGTGGAGTAGAGTAGTAACTTAAAGTAGAAAAACTTAAGAAGTTGCTATATATTTATGCAGAAAAGCAGTCAAAGACCAAGTATTTAGATGGGGATTTACTATTATTATTATTATTATTATTATTATTATTATTATTATTATTATTATTATTATTATTATTATTATTATTATTATTATTATCTTTTGCTTCTGATTTGTAAAGCCATTCATAAGTTAATGAATACAATTTATGTTATTGGTTTGTAAAGCCATTTAAAGACTTGCCTGTGTAATCACAAAAATTAAATAAAGATTATTAGTTCTCAAGTCAAAGCAATTATTATTTTTGTCATTTTTAATTATAGCATAATGTGAATATGTATCAATGTAATTCCTTTCTATTTACTTCCCATTAATATGTATAATAATCCTTGTCAAAATGTTCATATTAGAATCTTTTTCTAAATATCAACATATCAGTGATTATAAACACAAAAAGAATGATAATGGCAATTGAAAATGTAGAAGAAATTAATTGTAAATATAGAAAGAATGATAATAGTGAACATCAAAATCCTAAATAGGTTTATATCATAATCCTTTTCCTAAATCAGTAATACTTTATATCAACATCCAATTGAATAATCTTGTCTTCTATTACTATTTAATAAAAAATGTCCTTATTTGGATACACGTCACATCCTTGTGCTTTTTCCAGTTTACACTCTTTCTCATTCTATTATTGTATTTCTTTTCTCGCATTTTTGTCAATCTCATGTGTTTCCTGGCTTTATTTTCCCTTCTGTTTTTTTAATCTCAAACGCTTTCCAACTCAATATGAGATAGACAAACTGAAAAAGTACTAATGATAATATTTGTATAAGAAGTATTAATTATAATATTATTAAATCTCCAATTTCAATAATAATTAAATTAAAAAATTGGTGGTAGTTATAGCAATAAATGTGAAATAATTTGTCCAAACTCATAAATGATATAGAAACTGAGTATTATATTATTATTTTTATTAATTGTTTATTTTTACTTCTTTTGACATAATATTTTGAATTTACTTGAGCTTGACTTATTTTTTCAAATTAAATTTATTCATGTTACTTTCTCTAATAGCATATGTGACACCCTCTATCCCCAAGGCTAATTATTAGGTAAATATTATGAAACATATAGTGTACTTTTCAATTGCAAAACAAAACAGTAATTTAAAATCTTTTTCTTCACACGGTAAAGGACATCACATACGTAACTCACGTTAACTTCAACTCCATAAAATACCTCGCTAATTAGTAAAAAGATATAGGCTAACAATTGGCCTCACAAGTCTTTGAAAATAAACTAAATTAAGAAGTAAAACTATCAATGCTAAGTTCAAAAGATAAGGACATAAAATGGTAAACAATCAAGCCCCGATGTCGTATCCTATAGAGCATACCAAACCTAAGTAATAGTAAAATATACTGCAACGAGGCTAGTGCCTCTACTCTAAGACTCCTCCTCAGAGTCCTGCTGGACATCACCTGTGTATTATAGACATAGATAGAAAAACAATAGAAAACAAGGGAGTGAGATACATCTCACATCATGCTCAAAGTATGACAATGGAAACATATAGAATACACAACACAAGCAAAATTAGAATAACATTAAGGATTAAAAATACACAAACGTATGTAATGCAATGTCACCTATCTTCTACTTCTTATGCACATATGACACCAATCTAAGTTCATCTCAAAGTAGGTTAGGAATAAGTGCACGCCTATAAGAAGCGTCATCGGTATTGATGCCTTTGGCTTTTGCACCCTCAACTAGTATAATATCCTCGATGACTAGTCAGGATTACCCAACTTTGCCAATACACTCCGGCTCCATGGGATTAGCATGGGCCACTGGAGTTTCCAGACCAAATACCACCCCCAAGGCTAGGATTAGACAATCCATGCTAGCCTCCACCATCCGAATTCCTACATACTTTCTTTCTCCACATGACTTAATGTCATGATGCATGGTTACATACAATGCTCACAACTTTTCATAGATTTTTATCATAATGCATTAATACAAATTCATATCATGCTCAGTTCCCTCATTGTAAATAACAAATAAAAGATGTAAATTCAATGAGACATCTAAACAATAGCAATCATGTAGGAAATTTAATGTCGTACTCATTCTTAACACCAAACTTCCAGGGAACTAGGGTTGCTCCCTACTCCCCCACGCTTAGCGCTAATTCTAACGTTTAGCTCCATGACGCTCAGTGCCAAACTTCCAGAGGACTCTCTGCCTCTTTCATGGTCAGTGCCAACTGCAATTTCTACAAATCGCGAGGGTTCATAGAACGTGCAACCCCTGACTTTCTTTGGCTTCCAAACACTCCAAATAGGTTAATTAACTCCTAATTTCTCATATTACCTTTCTTAATGGTCAATCTATCCTATGAATTCCTCATTCACACATAATGTCCTCAAAATCTATTAAATCCCTAACTTAAAAACAAAAGGGGAAAAAAAGAAATCAGTCATGACAGACCACATACATAATCAAACATAAAATTCGCTATATGGCACATCAATGATTAGGAAAAATTGCATTCTCCTTTACACAGAATCATACAATTCACAAATAATTGGGGTCTAGGGCCAACCCATCTACCCACGACCAAAGCTATACTCATGAACAAGACAACTCACTCCCTTTTACCTTGAAAGAGACGATCTCCAACAAGAAGATGCGAACGGTGCGGCAGTGTCATCTTACAATTCCTTACTCCTTAACTGTAGTGGCTTTGACGGCACGGCATCTCCACAGAGACAAAAGAGAGAATAAAGAAAAAGGGTTAGATTTTCAAGAAATCTAAGAGACTCTAAAGTTAACTGTAGGCTTATGAAAACTAAGACCAACATAAGGGTCTTAAAACTTTTAAAATATTTTAACAACAACAACAACAACAACAATAATAATAATACATATTAATTAAAAGGAAATTATTGTGGTGTTACAACATATATATTTTAGATGTAACCAATTATGTATATAATTTCTTTCTCTATTTTCACATGTTAAAATCATTATTTATTTTGTCTTAAAACAAAATTTGGTGAATTTTTATTTATATTTGACAATCATTTTAATACAAGTAGATACCAATGCGACCCATGTAATTAAATGGGTCAATGTATTAATTAACAAAAAAAAAAAGAAAAAAGATATCTATATGTTCATATCTACATGTATTAAATCTAAACTAGAAAAACAAATATCCAAACACCTCATATCAAGATAATTGTGCATTATTGTTGTGCCTTCAAGAAAAAGCCCCTGTAATGTTCATGTCAAAGTTATTATTATGCCTACAAAACTGAATTGAATAAGAGACAATCAGGTGGTAAGTCAAAGTATAACTACTAATTAAACATAAAATTGAATTAACTCGGTCTAAATTATCATCGAAAGAAAAAATTAATAATCAAAAGTAAAATAAGTTTTCCATACAATTTTAATTGATGCAACTACCACTTCATCATTGAGAACATCAAAGGTAATCATCACTTCTTTTGGAACCAATCCAAATTTCAAATTCAAAGAACCACGTTACAACAAACACATGATAATGAGAAATCGTCTTTTTTTCTTTGGAACAGAAACCATGCTAAAATAAAAACATTGTAAAAATATTTATAAAGTGAAAATCACAATAAATAAGCATTTCTAACCTTTTTCACTTTATTGGTATATGTCCTCTTACAACCTTTCACAACCCCACCTTTTGTTCTTCTTGGAGCCCTTTCTTGTTTTTTCCACTTAAAATCAAATAGTGGCTTCTCATGTAAAATGCCCTAACCCTCAGTTTCCTTGTCAATTTTCAAAGATTAATTAATGGTTGCACATCATTTTAAGGCTTCTTCAAGTGCATGACATGGAAAATTATAACTTTCATGACTGACTAATCCTTCCTCAAACAATTCAATAGTCTTTTTTTATATAAACAATCATATCTTTCATTATATAAACAAACATCTTCATTCGTTTTTCTTCTATGATGCTCGCTTTTAATATTCCTAGTCCATCTTCTTAATATATAATGTGACAAGATAACAAAGAGACCAACAATTTGAAGTGCCATTAATGAATGTCTATAAAGATATCCATTATACTCAAATAAGCAATGTAAGTAAAATTTTCCTCTTTACATGCATCTCACTCTACAACAAACTCTTCATTTTTTTCTGAAAACCTAAGATTATCAAAGTGGTAATATTTCTTCATTTTTTTTTCATAAGATGACATCCAGATAATTCCAAGAATTTAGCTTGGAATTTCTTGAATACTTCATGTGTGTAAATCATTAACATTTGCTTCAAAAGGTGATGGAGTCTTAAAAGTAGGTTCTTTATGTTATATACTAAAATCAATTTGCATTTTCACCTTTTCTCTATCTTGTAAAGCAACTTTATATTTTTCAACAAATTCCTTCAATAAAGTTTTTTTGTTTACATATTTGTCAAAAAAGAGTTGTTGCTCTCTAATCCTTAGGTTGTTGACAAACCACCAAAAAATGTATCTTTCATATAAACAAAAGCCCAATGTTCATGTTCTTAATGTAAAGATTGAATCCACTCATTCCTTAATAGTTGAAAATTTGCAACCATTAATTGTCATTTATATTCAAATTGTTGCTTTGACCAAGACTTGTAAATGCATGTGTTGGAATATCCCATGAAATTTTCATGTTTTCTAAATACATAACTGAGCTTCTTAAATATCTTTCTAAGTATATGTTAAAGGCAAAAATGATGTTGAGTTTTTGGCAACACTACTCTAATAACTACTTTTATTGCTTTCTCTTAATAAATTATTATTGCATTTACAAGCTTGCCACCCATTGCTCTAACTATGTTCTCATCAACCATGTGAAAGTATTTGACAACTTATCTGCTAGTAATGCACAACCATTTAGCCTTGACTAAAAGTGATTATTCACACGATTGAAAGAAGCAAATGTCATTTAATACTTATTTGTGATATATGTTGTATCAAATGAAATCACATCTTCAAACTCTTGATAGTCATCTTTACCTTTTGCGTCTACCTAAAATACATTTTTAACACGATCTTCATCACCTAAATAAATTACATGAAAAAAAATGGATTTTCTTCTTGCATGACCATAAACCACTTCAACTTTGCATTTGCATCCCCATATTCTAAAGCCAAATAATGACCATTATTTAAATGTTTTCATAAGCAGCCAATGTTTTCATATACTTTATCTTGTTTGGTCATTGTGGCATAAATCTTGCTTATTCTCACTCCAGCATGTTGCAAAGTTTCAATATAATGCTTTCAATATTTATTGTTTCCTCTATGGCAAGGAAATGGTGTGCATGTGTTAAAAAAAAAACTCATAATTATAATTTTTTATGAAGTCGTGAACAACCCATTTTCCATCACAACTTTTGATATATAAGCTAACCTCGCATTCCACCTTCAAACAAGGACATAGGTTTTGCGCAATGGATTCTCGACTTTTCCCGTATCTTGAGCAATCATATTTCACCTCAACAAATTGTTTATAATCTTTTGAACAACAACTGTAACAACCCACTATCACTAGAAGGCACTTCTATCATAATTATGAAAATGCTTAAATTTTTTATAATATAACTCTTATTAATTTATTTAATGAAATTGCATGTAAATTTTTCATGTTTTATAAACAAGAGAACATCTAAAATTAACTCTCATCAATTACAATAAAACATCAAATGGGAAAATATCTGAATAGTACTAATCATGCATAAACAAGTGAATAGGATAAATGTCATATGCTCCATGACATTACAACCCATACACATCAGAGTATCTAAAAAAGGTGGATGTGTGTGACAAAATATAATATACCCAAAGTGTAAAGTTACATCAAAAGGGGGAATAGGAAAAATAATACAAAATTCACTCCTTAATTTAACCATGACTAAAGAATCCCTAACCCATTACAATTGGGAGTCCTCAAAAGGATTCTCCTCCTCTTTGGGGCTAAGGCATCAATAGCAAGAAACCAAATATGCGTCACTCCTCTAATCACATAATGTGCAGACAAAGTTGTGTATCAACCTTCTGAAATACAAAGTGATGTCATCCTTTAGTTAATGAAAGTCAAAACTATAAGGCAACATTCATAAAAAGAAGAAGATGGGACCTACAATTAGGGCGTACATAACAGTAATTTCTTATGTATATTTGATCACTCCAGAAAGCGAACCCACAAACAACACACGGTTATAGCCAGAACTTGTATCATCAAATTTGAAATAGATAGTGATTGAATATTGAGGTAATCCCAACATCTACTCATGTGAACGCAAATGTCATGATCATAATAGTTAAACACACAAAAACACACAAGCAAGGGTCAACTTACTTAAATAAACATAGAAGTACATGCATAATAAACGTACTCTAAAACAAATAGTATAACAAAATATCTCAATTCCCAATGTCATGTCTCATTATTTATGGCACATCAAATTAATCATTGTTGTGGGCTAGGAAGTATAACCATGTATATCTAGAATAATCATTAACTATGACAAACCTATAGGCAACAATTCTAATGGTCTAGAAGTGGAAACAATATTTTTGGATTTAAAAGAGGTTTTAATTTGTTTCCCTTTTTAACATGTTTTATAAAGAAGAAATCTTAGCCAGTCTTTTTACCAAATGCTTTTATATAATTTTGAAATATGTTTAAAATTGACATGTCCAAGCTTTTTATGCCAAATCCATCTTTCATCTTCTTTGGAAACTAAACATGTTACATTCTGTTTATTTAGATCCTCAAGTTTAATCTTATACAGATTGTTATGCCTTTTTGCAACAAAAAGAATAGAATTGTCATTTCATCTAACTATACATGAATCCTCGTTGAAGGAGACTATAAACTCACTGTCACAAAAATGACTTATGCTAAGCACGTTATATTTCAAACATTCAACATAAAGCCCATTATTAATAATAGGTAAAGGAGGCTTACTAACTTTACCTATACTATTGATCTTTCCTTTTCCATTTCCTCCAAAGGAAATTGTTCTTTTATGTGGCTTAAGGTCTAGGAACATAGACCTTTCTTTCGTCATGTGTTGTGAGTAGCCACTATCTAGGTACCAATAAGAATCATCCCTTCTTCCTATTAAAGATGTTTGCAATAGGAATAATCTAAAATTTTGGTACCCAAATCCTCTTGGTTCCTTTCATGTTAGTTCCAGTGGTCTTATTTGACCTTTATTTCCTTTTATGGATGCATATGTTTGCAGAATGCCCAGCTTTACTGGAAAAATTACAAAAGGTTGAATGAGACTTGTTGAAAGGTGGTTTCTTATCATTCTTTTTGTCATAATATATGCTAGATTTATTAGGTGAAGGTATTTTACATTTTAAAATTAGTTATAATTTAGAAGAACCATCTACAAATTTAGTAAGATCGTTCTTAAGACTAATGATTTCATCTTTTAGTTTTTTAACTTCAGATGAATGCATGGTCTTATCAAAATCAATAACTTGACTATTAACGAACTTCTCCAAATCTTTCTTTGAGTTTTTCATTTTCTAAAACTACTTCTTTGTATTTTTCTTTATATTTCTTATACTCAAGAGAGATCATGTGAAAGTTTGCAAGAAGAGTGTCGTGGGACATCTGACACACCCTTAAAGGAATCAAATGAAGTTGAATCAAATCCACATTCAGAGTGTACCTTTGATGATACTTCGTTTGTGTCTATCATCAAATAGATGTTGGCTTTTTCATCATCTGAACTGCTACTGCTATTGTCAAGAACTTCCCAATTAGCTAGAAAGCTTTTCTTCTTGGGGTTTCTCTTCTTTAATTTTGGGTAGTCAGCCTTCATGTGAGAGTAATTGTAAAACAAGACCATAACACAAGAAAGAGGGTTAAATTGTGTTATTAAAACTTTACGCAAAACCTTTTCGAAAAGCATTTCGTTTGAAGGGCAAAAGATAAAGACTTTCAAAAGATATGTATGAAAATGAGGAGAAATTGTAAGCCAGAGAAACACAAATATTTATACTGGTTCGTCTCACCCCAAAGACTATGTCTAGTTCTTGGTAATCAACCAACTCCAACTATAACTTAAACAAGTTACAAGTATTCTTTTATCTAAGCCTCTTCAGGCTCAACCCAAGTAGTCTTTCACTTGCCTCTCCAAGTAAATACCCAAGTATTCTTTGATCCAAAGCCTCCTCAAGCTTCCACCAATTTCACAGAGAAATGGTTGAAGGTAAGTTATCACACTAAGTTAGCGTCTTATCAGACAAATATACAATGAAGTTCAGTTAAGTGTTACACACGAAAGATGTTTAAGATTACAGATTGAGAAAAATGAAAAAAAATGCCAAGAGTTTCATTATTGTGACTAAGGTCTTCCCTTCTATTTATAGAGTTCTCCCAAAGTGTCTGTTGTGAGAGCTTTTATAGACATCCTTCGTCTGGTGAAGAAAGTAGTCGTTGAAGCATTAAATGCAACATTTAATGATTTTCACCAACCGATCACTCTGATAAGATAAAGCAATATGCTTATATAGCCTTTCCCGTACTCAATCTTGTTGCAGTGGGCATATTTGCTTTCCATATTGACATATATACACAAATTCCTCCTTTTATGTGTAAAGTTTACTTTTATCAGAGATAGGTACATATGTGTTTTTCTTTCGAGATGGTTTGCGCTTTTTCAAAACTACAGAGCTAAAAGATCACTATGCATAATTTGAAAAAGTTAGTTGTTATGAACCTTTATAAAAATGCGTGAACAGACGATAGTAGAAACATGCAATAATAGCGAGTGATCAGACGATTGTTCGTAAGACACTTTGTTATTATCAAAACTAATCGAGGGTCATAAATTCGTCCTTTGTCTTAACAATCTCCCTTTTTTGATGATGACAAAAAACATTGTATTTTATAAGTGGTTTCAAAACATTAAGTTTTATTAGACTACGTTTTTTATGCAAGATTCTAAAAGTTACATTTACCAAGCAGATGCAATATCATACAATGAGCAAACAGTTCAGATTCATCAAACAGAAGACTTGATAAAACTGATGGTACTTGTAAACACAGTAAACATATTGTTCAAAGATATAAAGATATGATATGATAAGAGATAACCCCCCTAAGATTGTGCTCCCCTTCTATTTTTCTCCCCCTTTTGGCATCATCAATCTAAAGAATTAGAGTCTGAAGGTGTGGATGATGAGCCTAGTGTAACAACTCAACCATCGCTACTAAACAACACTACTAGTCTTCTCCTTATATGAATATAATTAAAATCATCTCATGCATATAAATAAAGCACATGTACATATTGAGAGACTCATCTATCTCTCTTGTAACCACTATACATAGGTTTATAACTTTCTCAATTATCAAAAGAAATAAAGGGTAGTACTAGGGCCATATAACAAAATAAAACAAAATATACAAATCTATCAATAAGGGAGGGGGATACAAACGCACTCCCTATGGCTGGTTACCCTATACAACCCCATCAAGGAGTAAACCAAAATACATAACAAAAGGACAAAAGATTGGCTCCTCAAGCCAAGCATCTCCAGCCCGCCGCTCCATCCTCAGCTCTAGGAAGTCGGATCTATGGAAGCACCACCATCTACTCTTATGCCAAAATGACGTGATCATCATAATCGCAACAACACACAACGACAACGAGGAAACCATAACAAAAACCCAATGCAAGGGTAAGTTTACTAAAATAACGATATAATATATAATTACCAAAACCAACAACAATTCTAAACATTCACACTCATTCACTCATACACACAACATACATTCCTATGGCTAGCATTCTTAACTGTGCACCTCACATCGCAACAATTTCACCATAACTATGTCAATGCATGATGACATGACTCTCGAGAGATTCACAACATCTCGAGTGATCAGCCAGGTCTCAACCCCTACCATGGCCTATCCAAGCACCATTCAGGGATTGCCAACTTTGATCTGCAGATAAGCTTAGTGGTTTGTCGGGATAAGTGTATGTGGGTGGTGGCTTACCGTGACATAAGGCCTACATTGCCTTGGCCTCATGCGGAATTGCCCAACCACTCAACCTCGAAGGCCTATCGTCAGTTGTCTCACGTCTCATCCAACATCATCAGCTGGGGTTGCTTAGTGAATTTGTTCCAAGATTTTCTCCAAATTCTTACTGACCACATTTCGCCTAGCGAACAACCTCTCCAGAGAGCAGCCAAGATTTGTCCCCACCCTTCGCTCAGTGAACCACTCGCAATAGAGAGCAATAATTCTCCAGGGCCTCAATTTGCTCAACGGGCTAAGTACTCACTTTTTAGATTTCCATCGCTCAGTAAATACTACCTGCATTACAACTATTACTAAGACTCAAGAACACTCGCTCAACGACGTGAAGTTTTGCTCAATGAATTGCTTCCAAACATTCAGGGACACCCACATTCGCTCAGTGAGTCACTCACTCGCTCAGCGAACACTCATCTGGGAAATTTTTAGATTTTCCATCACTCAACAAATACTACCTGCATTACAACTATTACTAAGACTCAAGAACACTCACTCAACGACGTGAAGTTTGGCTCAGCGACATGAAGTTTCGCTCAGCAAACACCAGATAACAAGAACAGAACTTTCCTAAAAAAACCCCCAAAAATCAAGACTTTCTACTCACCCATACCCCAAATCGACTCCACAGAGGTCGAATGTGACCGTTCAACATCCCACAACCACATACTCAACATAAACAACAATCCATACAACATTTCAACTTGAATTAAATTTCGAACACAAGCAAACCCATTTTTAACAACATTTCCACAAAACTCAACCAAATCATGCTTTCTAACACAAACCATAGCAACATACATACACTACCACGTTCATGCAAATTATATTCAACGAAATGTAAGCTTCCCTTCTCAAAGTTCTGAAGTTCTGAAATTTGGGGAAGGAGAGAAAACGAGAGTGTGAACACTTGAGTCAAATCCTTACGCAAGATAATGCTCTTCACCAAAAAGGAATGAGATGGGCTATGAATCTTGCTTCTTACTCGGTGGTTGGAGAAAATTTGATTGAATAAAAGAGTTTGAGAGAAAGTGCAGAAGGGGGGAGAAGAGAAAATGAGGGAGAAAGGGGTTTTATGTCTTAAAACCTTTCTCGGGCCTCACAAGGCTTTAGGCCCACTAAAGCCCGTGGTCCATCTATTCACTCCCCATGCCGCACAACTAGCTCAACTCAATTGTTTTACCCTTAATGACTCAAACAAACACCAGCAATACATCTCAATTTGGCTCAAGTGCATTTTCTCAGTTCCCTAAACTTAGATAGGAATTCCAAGACAACAACATAAAACCAAACTACGCAATAACAATTATTAACCATCAACAACAGCTCATTTATTCGTTTTAAGCACCAAGATCACACATTAATTTCCACTTTTTAATTATTAAAACACTAAATCATACATTAGAGAAATAGGGTGTTACACCTAGCTCACCTTTGAAGCGCTTGGCTAACTTTGTAATCAATGCTTTCGCATATTCGCTTCCAGCTTTCTTTAACAAAGGCAGCCTCTAGACATTGAACAATTTGTTTTAGTTCTTTTACCTCTTGACATACATCTGAAAGGTCTTGAGTTGGGGCGGAGCTATTGTCTTCTTCATCTCCTGGTTCTTCTACAAAACAAAGATTGAAGACATAGGGGACAAGAGGGTCGTAGAACCAAAAATGTCCTATGGATAAGGATACTTCAAAAGTATTGCCATTTGTGGAAAAGAAGACATAAGTTCGCAGATAGTTGAGGGTGAGCTGGTTAGAAGGCAGTGGGTCAAACGAGGAAGGAGCAGGAGATACTTGCACCTAATAGACGGTGGGGTGGATAGCGGCGTGACGACTCAGGGTGTTTTTCTCCTTAGCAGTTAAACCCGAAGAGTGCTTGAGTGCTTTTACATGATCTTGAAGCCTCTTTCGGTTTGCACTCCATAGAGTCTCTTTCCTTTGAGTGTGGCCAGCTGTGCAGGGGAGAGAGCTCTTTTTTTGGTCATTAAGTGTCTCTTAGGGTCACGTTTGTACTTAGGCTCTTTACCTTTACTCATAAATAGATTCTAGCAATTAATTTTATTTTGATCGCATATGCGGAAGGTTGTCCATGGTTTAAGTAGAAGCGTCATTCATCTGGCCATAAGTCTAGGAGATCCTAGCTCAAGGTCTAGACACCTTCTCTCACAGATTGCATGTTGAAGGGAAATCTACATCTTCTCCCAAAGGAAGTTGTACATTACTCGGCCCAGCTCCAAGTCATCATCGCCAATCTTCCATTCTTCAAAGTCTGGACTATGTTCAGGGCGGATGGTGAGAGGATAAGATTTGACCTTCCTATGGCAGAACAGGTAGATGATTTTTGGCTTGTAATTGTACGTTCTGCACATGATTAGATATTCAAAGTAATTGCACTTGATCATGATCGAGGAGGTGTGGCAGAGGATTCCCCTTTGTGCCAAACTTCACTGCTAGGAGGAAATCTAGTTCTGGTAGAAGAAGGGTAGACGAAGATGGCTGCGTCAAATCTTGTACTGTACCTTTCCTCCTAGATGTATGGTTGGATGTGCAGCTCATAAGTAAGAGCAGGGGTAGCTTCTCCATGTTCAACCATCTTTTCTACATACCCATGGCGCACTAACAATGACCATTCTTCTTCAACAATCGTTCTCCACATTTTTGGATTGTTGACTTCGCCCAGTTCATAGTTGATCAAAGCTTGAAGAATCTCTGGGTCGAATGGCTCTAGAGGCTTGTATTCTTTGGATTTGCCAATGCTTCAAGATTCTAGATTTTCAAATTGAGAAGTGTCTTGTTGAAGGCGTTTGGAAGGAGGTGTCTCTGATCGGTAGAGAGCAGATGAAGCTTCGTCTATCATGGGTTCCACCAAACCTCCAGACGAAGAGTCTTTAGCTTGTGGCAGACGGAATATGACAATCCTTTCAGACTGTACATTTCTTGGTCGTGCCATGAAATCGGTTGTAAGACGTTGGAAAACTTGTGACACAGACACAAATTGAGGTACTTCCCAAGAAGGGATCTAGGCAATTTTCCTCTAGAAGTAGCAATGATGTCTTCTTGATTAAACAGTTATTCCTCATCATGCTTTTCATGAACTGTTTGTAGTGAGTGCTTAATGACTGATTGAAGCACCACCTCCTAAATATGCTCCTCTTCTTTAGCAGCTAGTTTTCTTCTTCTTCTTCTCAACCCTTTTTGATTGGGTTTTGGGTATTTTTAGATGTCTTGCCTCTTCTGCCTTTGTCTTGGGCTGGCTGATGGCCTTGAGCCTAGCGACCTTCTAGTTATGTTTGCTTGGACAGACTCTTTAGCGGTTGCAACAGGTGACACTTGTTGTTTGGATGGTGGTTTAGGAATGGCCATGTGTTTGGGTGTAAGAAGAAGTTTGATGGGAATGGCATTGTTAGGGTCAAGTTGTGGGGTTGGTTTAGGTTTCAGACAAATAGTGAGGGGGTTTTGTTTTTTATGTGGGGAAGTGGGTTGGTCTTGTGTTTGTGGTTGTAGGTCTTGTTGAGATGGTCTTTTGATGGGTAGTTTGTGTTTGTGGGGTTTGGTTTATAGTGGGGGTGGTTGAGGTTGTTGAATGGAGGCAGGGCGAGCAGACGGATCAGCAGACGATCCTATCTTGAATGCAATCCCTAGTGCATCATAGTAGGTTCTTCCTTGATCACTGCCAGCTTTGGATGTTTGGCAACATATCCAAGGAACAGATGGGCTATCCTTATCTTCTTTATGATGGGTAAGTCAATCTTTGAACCATGTTGCTTCTTCTCCTAGCTAGACTCATTAACGCTAGCTAGCTTAATAATTTTAGTGAAGAGTATGGCATATACCTTTGTCTGCTTTTTGAGCACTCCTTAGATTTGGTGAGGCATGACCTCCAATTTTCTAGAACAAGAGCTGGAAGGTTCACCTTCTAGCCAATAAGCATCTTGTACAGGCAGAACCAATCCCTTGAAGATACATTGTCTTTCAAGCCCTTACGTGGAAGGATGATGTGCAGTAGGATGTTGTGAAGAAGTCTACAATCCCTCTTCATGTTAGAGGAGTATAGAAATTTCTTTAGAGCATCTTTGTTGTTCGTTTGGGGTCTGGGACGCCTATCGAAAGCCAGGTCAATGATTTCAGGGGTTATGACCCTTTCCCAATCTTCAGCAAACACGTTGCCTTCTTCCTTGTAGCTAGACGTTGCTGCAATGGTGTCAGTGGAAATAATAATAGTCTAGTTATCGACAGTACCGGTGATGGTTTCGTTGACTTCAGAAGTAGAAGCCCAGAAGTAGGTGTAGGACGCGTGGTACCAATGAGTCTTTTTCTGCACGAAAAACTCCCACCCAACATTCTTGATGTACAGAGTCAAAGGAAAGCCTTCATGTTCCAGTTTCTTTAGGTTGATCCATTTTCCAGGCATGAAGTCGTTTTCAGGAAATCTCTCCATGGGGTCAAGCTATCTTGGAGCAACCATAAGTGTAAGTCCTTTTTGGGGTTAATGTCCAAAAGTGAAAAAGAGAGTAGTAGAGTGCAAGGAATGTGAGAGGATGAGTGTTTCAGAAAAGGTAGAGGGAATAGGCGATTATTTTGAATATTTAAGGGGTTTGATAGTACAGAAAGGACATGCATTTAATGTGACTTGATGTGGTAGAGAAAAGCGGCACACGTTTATTGAGGGGTTATTGATAAGTAATGATGTAAAAGAAATCAGACAATGGAAACAGATAATCAAAAGCCTTTTCACATTCTAAAGCACATGTGTTAGTAAGACGAAATATAATGAAATATAAGACGATGATGCACAAGACAATAAGCGTAAAAGTTTATAAGATGATGCATGCAAGATGTTCTATTCATACAGAACTTTCATATGCAAGTTTTCTAATATGAAATTGAAACGTTATTCAGGTAAAGCCTTCGTAAAAATATCAGCCCATTGATGGTTTGTATTAATGAATTTAATATCAAAAACACCTTTTTGAACATAATCACGTATAAAATTATGTCTTACTTCTATATGCTTTGCCTTAGAATGCTGAATAAGGTTTTTAGATAAATTGATTGCACTAGTATTGTCATATAACACTGGAATGTTATGCTTAAAACTAGAGTAATCTTCAAGTTGATATTTTACTCATAAAAGTTGTGAACAACAACAAGCAGCTGACACGTATTTTGCTTCAACAGTTGATAGAGCAATTGAGTTTTGTTTCTTGTTGGTCCAAGATATAAGGCATGGTCGAATGAAGTGACATCCATCATCTGTACTTTTTCCTTCAATTTTGTCACCAGCATAGTCTACATCATAGTATCCTATTAACCTGAAATCTTTATTTTTCTCATAAAATAAACTTAGGTTAGAGGTACCAACTAGATATCTAAAGATCCTTTTAACAGTTTTCAAGTGTGATTCTTTGGGATCAGACTGAAATCTAGCACAAAAACAGATGCTATGCATAATGTTTGGTCTACTAGTAGTTAAATAGATAAGTGAGCTAATCATACCTTTGTAGACAGTCTAGTCTACAAGATTACCTGATTCGTCCTTTGTCATGGCAATAAACGGATGCATAGGTGTACTCATAGGCTTTGATTCATTCATCTTATACTTTTTGAGTAGTTCTTTAGTGTATTTTTGTTGAAGAATGTATATGCCTTCTTTCTCTTGTTTAACTTGTAGACCCAGAAAGAACTTTAATTCACCCATCATGCTTATTTCAAACTTGCTTTGCATCAGGTCAAAAAAGTCCTTGCACAAAGATTCATTAGTAGCTCCAAAAATTATATCTTCTATATATATTTGAACTATAATGAAATCTCTATTAGATTCTTTTCTAAAAAGAGTGGTGTCAACTTTTCCTCTCATAAATCATTAGCAATTAGAAAACTGCTCAGTTTGTCGTACCAAGAATGAGGTGCTTGTTTCAGACCATATAGAGCCTTTTTAAGTTTAAAAACTTGGTTTGAAAGGATTGGATCTTCAAAACTGGGAGGTTGTCTAACATAGACTTCTTCCTCAATAAATCCATTTAAAAAGGCATTTTTACCATCCATTTGAAAAAGCTTAATGTTTTTATGAGCAGCAAAGACAAGCATAATTCTAATAGCTTTTAATCTAGCTACAGGAGAAAAAGTTTCAGTAAAGTTAATACCTACTTGTTGATTGTACTCTTGTGCAACTAACCTTGCTCTGTTTCTTATTACCTTTCCATTTTCATCAACTTTGTTGCGAAATACCCATCTTGTTCCAATGATGCTCTTATGTTTTGGCTCAGGAACAAGAATCCATACATCATTTCTTGTAAATTGATATAGTTCTTCTTCCATGGTTATAATCTAATCATTGCCTGTGAGTGCTTCTTCAATAGTTTTTGGCTCAATTTCTGAAACTAGAGCGCATAATGCTTGATTTCTAAATGATAACCTTGTCTTGACTCCTTCAGTTCATTCTCCAATGACCTGATCTTGTGGATGATATATAACAAACTTCCAATCTTTGCGATTTTCTTTCGTCTGATCATCAAGTTGCAATTGTTATGGGGTATCTTCTGATTGTCTCACTTCATCTGTCCTTATGAGATCAAACGATCCTATCTGCAAATCTATAAGATCATCTTAAAGATCTAATAGTCTCCTATTAAGGGTCAGTGTATCATTGAATTTAACATAAATAGATTCTTTTACAACAGAAGTTCTACAGTTAAACACTCTATATACTTTTGATGTATCAGAATATCCTAGAAAAATACCTTTATCAACCTTAGAGTCAAATTTTCCCAATTGATCTCTAGTGTTATGAATATAACACTTACATCCAAAAGGATGAAAGTATGAGATGTTGGATCTTCTACCTCTCCACAATTCATAAGGAGTCTTATTTATCAATGGTTTGATCAATATTCTGTTTTAAACATAACATGTTGTATTTACAGCTTTTGCCCAGAAATACTTAGGAATTGAATTTTCACAGAGCATAGTTTTAGCCATCTCTTATAGAGTTCTGTTTTTCCTTTCAACTACCCTATTTTTTTAGGTGTTCTCGGTGAAGAGAAGTTGTGAAAAATGCCATTCTTTTCACAAAAGAACCTAAACTCAACATTATCAAATTCAGTTCCATGGTCACTTCGGATTGCAATTATACAAAAACCTTTTCATTTTAAACACGTTTATAGAATATTTCAAACACATTAAAAGACTTATGTTTGTTAGGCTGGAAGTAAACCAATGTGTATCTAGAATAATCATCTATCATAACAAATCCATACTTTTTACCGCTAAGACTAAGTTTTTGTAAGACCAAACAAATCCATATGTAACAATTCTAAAGGTCTAAAAGTGGAAACAATATTTTTAGATTTAAAAGAGGTTTTAATTTGTTTCCCTTTCTGACATGCTTCATAAAGATAAGTTTTCCAAGAAATCTCAGGCAATCCTTTTACTAAACCCTTTTTATATAACTTTGAAATGTGTTTCAAATGGTTGCGCCCAAGTTTTTTTGGCCAAATCCATTTGTCATCTTCTTTGGTCATTAAAGATGTGACATTTTGTTTGTTTAGATCCTCAAACTCAATCTTATAAAGATTGTTATGCCTCTTAGCAGTAAAAAGAACAGATTCATCATTTCATTTGACTATGCATGATTCCTTTTTAAATGAGATGATGAACCCACTATTACAAAATTGACTTATGATAAGTAGGTTATACTTCAGACCTTCAACACATAACACATTATCTATAGTAGGAAGAGGTGGCTTACCCATTTTACCTATACCAATGGTTTTGCCTTTTCCATTTCCTCCAAACAAAATAGTTCCTTTATGTGGTTGGAGGTCTAGGAACATGGACCTTTCTCCCATCATATGACGTGAGCATCCATTGTCTAGGTGCCAAAATGAATCCCTCCTTTTTCCTATTAAGGATATCTACAACAGGAATTATTTGAGATCTGGGTACCCAAATACTCTTGGGTCCTTTTGTGTTAATCCTAATGGTCTGATTTGACCTTTGTTTTCTTTTGTGTTGACACCTTTGAGATGTGTGTCCAATTTTTTCACAAAAGTTGCAAAAGGTTAAATAAGATTTAGAAGACGATGATTTAGAATCCTTATCTTTTTCAAAACCTATGCCAGATTTGTCAAATGGAGGCTTTCTATGTTTCAAAATCAATTGTAGTTTTGAAGACCCATCCACAAATTTGGCCAGATCTTGTTTCAGACTAATAACCTCTTCTTTTAGTTTGTCAATTTCAGATAAGAGTATAGTCTTTTCAGGATTTGTGGCTTGACTCTTTCACATATTCTTTAGATCTTTCTTGAGTATTTCATTTTCTAACATAGCTTCTTTATATTTTTCTTTGAATTTCTTATACTTAAGGGAGATCATGTGAGAATATGCAAGAAGAGTGTCATAGGACATCTCTTCTTCACCATCAGACTCAAATTTATAACTATCAGACGAATATAAATTGATTTTAGAGATAAGTTTTACCGTAGGTATTACTTCTTCAGTATTTTCCATGAGAGAAATGTTTGTTTTCTCTTCGTCTGAGCTACTATTGCTGTTGTCAAGATCTTCCCAAGTTGCTAGAAGATTCTTTTGCTTGTTTCTTTTCTTAGTGTTCCACCCCCTTTTTAACTTGGGACACTCAGCCTTCATGTGTCCTAGTTTCTTGCACTCAAAGCATATAATTTCATTGTTTTCTACTTGTGGTCGCTTCTTGAATTTGTTATCTTTTCTTTTGGAAGAATGCTTGAATCTTCTTTTCTTCTTAAGCATCTTTCTTGAACTTTTTAGTCATAAGGGAAATCTCATCGTCCATAGAGCAGCTTGAACTTCTGCCTGAACTTTCTGACTCATTAGATTAAACCTTCAAGGCTTTGTCTTTGGTTTTCATCTCTTTCTTTTCATCTACTCTTCGACTGGTTTCTTCAATCTTTAGAGCTATAGAGTCATTGCTTTTAATCTTATCTCTTTTAAAGAGATGGACCTCATGAACTCTTAGAGCTTCTAACAGCTCATCAAGAGTTAGGGTCTTCATGTCTCTAGCTTCAGCTATGGCTGTAGCTTTGGGTTCTCATATTTTTGGAAGGCTGTCCAAAATTTTGAGATTGTTTTGAGCTTTAGTAAACTCAACACCAAGATTGTGAAGTCCATTGAGAATTGTTTGAAATCTTCCAAACATCTCATCAATGGCTTTTGTCTCCTTCATGATAAACATCTCATAGTGTCTTTGAAGAGTTATTGCTCTTCTCAGATGAACATCTTCAGTGTCTTCATGTGTGATGCAAATGGCATCCCACATTTCCTTTGCTGATCTATAGCTGCAAAATTTGTTATATTCAGTTTTAGATAAAGCACTAGTTATGCTATACCTGCATTTTGCATTCTATTGGAGCATGTTGAACTCGTCTTGATTGTATTCACTTTCAGGCATTGTCATAATGAGGTCTTCATGAGTGATGATTCTCTAAATGCTGTAATGAGTGGATTTGATGTACATTTCCATTTTGTCTCTCCAGTAGGCATAATCTTCTCCATTGAAGGTTAGAGGCCTTGACAAGGAGGCTCCTTCAAGAATGAATTGTCTTTCAAGGTTTGCCATATGGATCTTTTCCTCTATCACTTGTTAAGGTGTTCAACCCTTAAAGGTTGAGCTCTAATACCAAACTGAAAAACACAAGAATAACACAAGAAAGGGCGGTTGAATTGTGTTATTAAAAATTTTCGCAAAACCTTTTCAAAAAGCATTTCATCTGAAGGACAAAAAATAAAGACTTTCAAAAGATATTTGTAAAAACAAGGAGAAACTATAAGCCAGAGAAACACAAATATTTATACTGGTTCGTCTCGCCCTAGAGAATACGTCTAGTTCTTGGTAATCAACCAAGTTCGACTATAACTTAAACAAGTTACAAGTATTCTTTTATCTAAGCCTCTTTAGGCTCAACCCAAGTAGTCTTTCACTTGCCTCTCCAAGCAAATACCTAAGTATTCTTTGATCCATAGCCTCTTCAGGCTTCCATCAATTTCACAGAGAAATGGTTGAGGGTAAGTTATCACACTAGGCTAGCGTCTTATTAGACGAATATAAAATGAAGTTCAATAAAGTGTTATACACGAAAGTTGTTTAAGATTATAGATTGAAAGAAATGAAAAAAATGCCAAGAGTTTTGTTATTGTGACTAAGGTCTTCTCTTCTATTTATAGAGTTCTCCTAAAGTGTCTGTGGTGAGAGGTTTTATAGACATCCTTCATCTAGTGAAGAAAGTAGTCGTTGAAACATTAAATGCAGCATTTAATGATTTTCACCAACCGATCACTCTAATAAGATAAAGCAATATGCTTATACAGCCTTTCTCGTACTCAATCTTGTTAAAGCGGGCATATTTGCTTTTCGTACTAACATTTGTACACAAATTCCTCCTTTTATGTGTAAAGTTTACTTTTATCAAAGATAGATACGTACATGCTTTTCTTTCGAGATGGTTTGCACTTTTTCAAAACTACAGAGCTAAAAGATCAATATGCATCATCTGAAAGAGTTAGTTGCTACAAATCTTTATAAAAATGCGTGAACAGACGATAGTAGAAACATGCAATAATAACGAGTGATCAAACAATTGTTCGTAAGACTGTTTGTTATTATCAAAACTAATCAAGGGTCATAAATTCGTTCTTTGTCTTAACAGTAATGATATACCTTGTTTTAGCATTAAGTTGGAGCAAGTTGAAGTAATCTTGGTTATATTCATGTTTAGGCTTTATGACTACAAGATCTTCATGAGTGATGATCCTCCAGATGTTGTTGTGAGTGAACTTGATATACATCTCCATCCTTTCTCTCCAATTGGCATAATTATCTCCATTAAAGGCTAGAGGCCTTGATAAGGAGGTTCCTTCAAGGATAAACTATCCTTCTAAATTTGCCATATGGATCTTTATCCTCTATCACTTGTTAGGTGCTCAACTTTTAGAGGCTAAGCTCCGATACCAAACTATAAAACACAGGAAAACATAAAAAAAGGGTTGAATTGTATTTCAAACAATTTTTGTAAATCTTTTCAAAGACTGTATATCGTCTTTTAATAAGATGATGCAAAAACTAAGTCTAAGAAACTTTGTTTTAAAGTTTTTATCAGATTATCTTTATAAAGCCAAGACGAACAAGAATTTGAAATGCAATGTCAATTAGTAACACAATATAAAAGCAAAAGGATAAAAATACAAGGGTTTTTATATTGGTTTGTCTCTACCCGGAGACTACGTCCAGTTCTTGGCATACCACCAAGTTCTACTATAACTTTACCAAGTTACAAGTATTCTTTCCACAAGTGTTAGGGCAAAGGACGAATAATAGCCCTCAATTGGTTTTGATTATACCAAACAGATCATGTGTTCTTAAATAGACCATACTTGTATTTTTAAGAAAACAAAGTAATGCTATTATGATAAATCAAACAAATAACCCTACGTCTTATAATCAAACAAAGTTGTACACATCCTCATAACATATTTAAATATTTTATGTGCAAGTCTGACTCACTTACAGGAAGTTCTCGTGCCAACTTTATTGAAAAAGTGAATAAAGTATGTCAATGTATCTTCCTTGCTAAAAAGTTGAGCTACCTATAAAAAAAAAAGCACAACAATATACTTCTCTAATCGAAAAGGCAAACATGCTCATTGCAACAAGATACGGTATGAAAAAAGAAGGATAAGCAGACTGTTTTATCTTATTAGAGTGACTAGTTGGTGAAAGGCATTCAATGCCCCAACATATACTTTCTTCATGAAGGCTTAACAAACAAACAAAGCTCTAGATGACCCCTTAGTGGATACTTTTGGGGAGCTCTATAAGTAGTTATAAAGACTTGCACAAGATAAAGAACTAATTTTGTTGAAGCTATTCAACATGCTCTTAGTTTTTCTAAGCTTCTCCCGTTCTTAATCTTCTTGAATTCTCTTATACAAAGTGTCAAAATCATTAAGTTCTTAGACTAGAACCTCATATTGAACATCCATCTGATAAGATGAATCTTACTTAGTGAACTTTACCCTTTATCATTTCTACGTGAACTTGGTTGAAGCCTAAAGAGAGGCTTTAGTACAAAGAATACTTAGGTTAATTCCTTAGAAAGGCAAGTGAAACTCTACTTGGGTTGAGCCTAAAGAGGCTTATAATAAAGAATACTTGTAACTTCGTGTTTTTATCTTTCCTTTTTATATCTTGCTTATATAATTGTCTTTATGTTTTGAAAAGTTTTGATATCTTATTTAAACACTTTTGCAAAAATGTTTTTTCTAAAGTCTATTTTAAACAGGTTTCACATATTGTCTTAAGAGCAAACGAATCAACGCTTTGCGAAAATATTAACTAAAAGTTTTTAAAATACAATTCAACCCCTCTTCTTATATTTTCCTATGTTCTAAAATAAGTCTTTTCAGGCTTAATCTAAGTAGTATTTAACTTGTCTCTCTAAAGAAATAACTCAAGTATTCTTTGCAACAAAGCTTTTCCAGACTTCCACCAAATCCACATAGAAATTGGTAAGGGTAAAGCTAACTGACTTTCTTCATCTTATCATACGAATGTACAAATAACATTACAGTCTTAACACTCAAAATTTTTTACAACTTTGTATAAGGGCACTTAAAAGATCAAAGCTAAAGAGCTTAAAGATTAAGGTACACTAAGGTTCTCAAGCTTCAGTAATTCTCTGCAAGTCTTGTACAAGTCTTTTTTGGTATTTATAGGAGCTCTTTAAATGTATCTATAGAGTTTGATGAAGGCTTCCTTCGTCTGTCTTTTTTGTGGAGGTAAAGTGGTTGTTGAAGCATTAAATACAGCATTTAATGCTTTTCACCAATTAGTTACTTTGATAAGATAAAGCAAGTAGCTTATCTTCCCATTCTCATACTTGATACTTTTTTCCAGAGAGCATATATGCTTTTGTGTCAAAAGTACACTAAAAAACTTTCTCTTGCATATAGACATGCCTTTTGAAAGGTTAGGTAGCTGGTACTTTCATTGACTTTTCTTGTCACACTTTTTCTTAGAAGATCCCGAGAAAACATAAGATGATATGCTTCATAAAATCTCATGTTTATAAGACAAACCACATAACAAACATATATGCATATATAATACGTTTTAAGTACCGTCTGTTATTCATTGATAGCAAAACACTTTTATTTCAAAAACTTTAAGCTTTGTTTGTTAAATCAAAACATTTGAGAGTTCTCATTTGTCCTTTGGCCTAACACATTATAATCCCATAATCACATTATTCATTTTTTACTTACTTTATTTTGTTTTTATTTAATATTTTGAGTGGCTTTAATTCTACCTTTAATTAATAAATGGTACAATTGTTTCTTTTTAAAGATATATTCTTTCTCTAATTAATATATTTATTTAACAAATTTACTCAAATTTTCTAAATTTAATATAGACTATATTTGGTAAAAATAGTTGAAGATTAAAAATATGATTTTTAGCTAAAATTTGTTATATGTTAATTGAAATATGTTTAAATGACATATAGAATTAGAAGTATTTTTAAAATTAACTATTGAAATAACTGATACATGCAAGATGATATAAAATATCATGCTTGTAAGGTTTCTTAACATAATTTATTTTATTTCATAGATAAAAAATATTTGGGTTTAGCTAATATGTGCATGCATGCACATGTTAAAAGTTTTATTACATTTATTAAAATATTTATTTTATTATTTTGTCTTAATCTTAAAAACTAATTTTACCTCTTTTAGTTTAAAAGAAAAAAATATCTCTAATTATCTCTTCTCTTGCAAATATCTCTCTTTATTATCTTCTATTTTTCTTTTTAAATTTCATATCATTTATATCTCTCATTATGTCTTCTCTTCCAATTATTTCTCTCCCTTTATCTCCTATTTTTTGAAAAAAAATGGGGCAAAATATTTTCGTTTCTACCATATTCTAATTTCACTCCTTACCTTCTGAAAACCTGTGAATATTTTTCTTTTACAACCTTTGTACTATATGATGGATGTTTAGTGTCGTGGTCTCCATTCCACATAATTGAGAAGTGCTATATCTTTTTTATCCATTCAAAAAAAATTGTCATTCAAGATTAAAGAGCAGAAAGGATATGGAGAATTACAACCCCAAACACTGAAAGAAAGCTATATTGTAACAAACCTTAAGAGTGATATATAAGATAAAGAGATAAGACTTTAAAAAGAAACACAATTCTATGGTTACTAGCAAACACAAATAAAAATTGACCTTATCATTTTTATATTAAAATTTGAAATAAAGGGTATTAATTTATCAAAAGTGTATCAGCTTTTCAAAAAATCGAAGATAAGGGGCGAGAGATAATTGGAAAAGAAGATATAATGAGCGAGATAAAGGACATGAATTTTTTTTTTAAAATAGAAGATAATAGAAAGAGACATTTGGAAGAGAAGAAATCAGTGTTACCAGAAATAGGTTGGTCATTGACTCAATTGAGGTATTGGGTTAATGGGTCACTGGTCGAATCGTATGAATTGGTATAACTGACATAATTAAATACATATATAAATATTATTTTTCGCAGACATATAATAAGTAACATTACTGGTTTAATAGTAAGATCAGTAGTGAAGTGAGTCATGTCACTAGTTCGATTCTTAGAGCATCTCCAACCATGGGTTGATTATTTCAAATTTGTGAGCCCTACAATACCACCTAAGTTTAAGAACTCTACCCAAAAATTTATTCCAATGCTAAAGTTGCTGAAGGAAGTTCTTAACTTATTTTGGTGGGTCCTACAATTGACCCCACATATTAATACTTATATTTAAATTTATTTATTTTAGATTAAAATTTTAGTTTATTTATATTATAATTTTAAAATAATAAATATGTAAAAATTAAAAAACTAAATAATACTAATTTATTTTATTTATCACAATAAGTTGAAAATAATGAAAAATACATAAATGACAAGTACATAACATTATAATAATTAAAAAATAATAATTTTCATTCATGTCTGAAATGTTCCCAAATATGTTCCACTAGATCTGCTTGAAGTTGTGAATGACATTGTTTTTCATGAACTTCAGCTCTCCTTTGCAAGTAGGTTGCAAAATCAAGATGAGAACCATTGGATACTTTAGTTGTAGAGATATCATTGCCTACATGATCATATTCAAAAATACTAACACAAGTCTGTCGTTTGTCTTCAACAATCATGTTATGCAATATAATGCAAGCATATATTATTTGCTTAATTGTATCCATGTGCCAAGGAAGCGTCAGACCCCGTAAAATCGCGAATCGAGATTGAAGCACTCCAAAAGCTCGTTCCACATCCTTTATTGTTGATTCTTAGCGTTGGGCAAATAATTTTCTTTTTTCTCCTTATGACATTGGGATGGTCTTGACAAATGTAACCCACTCAGGATAAATACCATCTGCTAGATAGTGCCCCATATTATATAGGGTTCTATTCACTGTATATTGGACTACAGGAGCTTGTCCTTCCAAAACGTCATTAAACAAAGTGGATTGGTTTAAACCCGCTATGCCAAAAAATGCATGCCAAATCCATAAGTCTTGCAATGTCACTACTTCAAGCATGATCGTGGGCTTGGCATGATCACCTCAACAAAATTGGCCTTTCCATGTAACTGGACAATTATTCCATTCCCATTGCATACAATCAATGGAACCCAACATACCAAAAAATCCACGTGCCTCCCCAATTTGTAGTAAGCGTTGAACGTCATTGTTGTTAGGCTTTTTCTCATTCACACCCTTTACAAATCTCTTTAAGCACTCCACTATAGTGCTTTCACCAATTCTAACATATTCATCTACATTGTTTGCTAGTGATCCATCTGCTAATATACGAATAGCAACAGTGCACTTCTGCAACGATGAAAAGCCCTTTCTACTAATGGCATCAACCCTCATCTGGAAATACTCATCATGATTTCCAACGGTTTTCTACAATTTGAAGGAAAACATGTCTCCGCATCTGGAACCTTCGTGGAAATTGAGTATCTGTGTATACTGGATTTTCAAAGAAGTAGTCATTGAACAATCAATTATATCCTTGTTCATGATTTCGATCTATTACCGTTCTTGTTTGCTTACGCCTAGTGGAGTTGTTGGCTACTTATTGGCTTTGGCACTTAAGTATTGACATCATATTTCTTCTTCAGTGTTGGCCATCAAATCATCTTCTATGATTTGCCACCATAATTTGTTGAAGTCGTCTAAATTATTTGGGTCCATTAGATGGATTCACTCTGGTAGAAATTGATACTATAAGTGAATGAAAGAAGATTTCACAATTTGGATTCACTATGTTAAGAGTATATATAGGGTAGAACTTAACTGCTAGTTTTTAACGGCTAGTTTTCAATGGCTAGTTTTTAAATAAATTAACATATAATTAAATAAACGTAACATAATTTAATTAAAATAAAATTGACTTGAGTAAGAAATACATAATTTCTTTGGAAATACATAACATAATCCTAATTAATTCCTTGTGATTCTCTAATTTTATCACATACTTTTTCATTATCTCGAAGTTGTCTTGTTGTCATCCCGGTTGTATCCCTAAAAAGAATCTCCAACTCCATACCTTGCTTCTTCAATTGCAGCTTTTCCTTCTTTATCTTGTTCTCTTGGTCCTTAATGCATGCCATTTTTTCCATGAGTATCATTTTGTCCTTAATTGATTCTTTCTTCGCTGCAAAATTTTTGTTGAGTTCAAAAGTATCAACTGCTTTTGATGCCCTCTTCATTTTTGCCTCCCATTGGGCAGACCACCGGTAATGCCGAATCACATTCAAAACTTGTTGGCGTCTCTGGGTTAGAAGATGATTTAAATGCCCTCTTTGGTCTTGTTGACTGATTTTCCCTTTATTTAGATGTCCATTTTGGTTCGTCTTTTAACAATCACCATGCATGCTCATATTTGAACTCGGAACCTTCATCTTGATAATAAATAGAATACGTGTCAGCAATGACATCATTCTCCGAGGTCCCACTCTTCTTTCTACCTACAACTTGTTTGTAACACCCTATGAACTTTTGAACAAACTTATTCAAACGATGCCACTGAGCTTTTAGTTAAGCAGCTTCTCTTTTCTTCAATTGGCCACGATAGTTGTTATAATTATCTCTTATCCTTAACTAGAAATTATCTCCATTTTGGTCAACTCCCACGATTGCATCCTTTGACACATTGAGCCATGATTGAATAAGAAGTGTATCCTCTTCGATTGAGAATCTGACTCTGGATTTTTTTTTACTTGAATTGTCTCCTCCTTCATCGAGTTTAATGCTTTCTATGTAGACTTGAGTGGAAAATTGTGGAATTTAAGACTCCGATATAAAACCAATCGGTGTTTCAGGTTCCTCATTAAGGAGTCAACACGCTTGTAGGGGTTTGGTTAGTTAGAGGAGGGTTTGAAACATAGGCCAAGATGGAGGAAACATGGTGGGGTTGGAAGCATAGAAAAAGATTGAGGATTTTGAGAATTTTCACCCATAGAAGATCGATGATTTTGCATAAAATTCCATAAAGAAAAATTAAATTGATTGTTATCCATTTAAGGACAACAACCAAAAGAAAATACTGGTTTGAAGATAACAACAATAAGTAAAATTAACTTGAGAGAAGTAACAATAGTAAATAAATTGCTTGAGATCAATTATGAGTAAAAACACATTTGCCCCACAATTTATAAGAAATTTTTACACACAAAATAACACACAATTTTAACTTAACGGTAACTTTGTTACCAGTTTAAGTTAAATTTCAGAATAGTAGAGTCAATCAAAGGTTGAATTTTTACCATATTAAGTTAACATTGTTTAAATTATTTTTATTTACAAAAGGCTGGCACAATTTCTCGCTAACATTCTCTAGAATCATCTATTACTTAGGGAGCCTCTTACTTTACGCGTTTAGTTTGGTTCTTCCACCAAATCTCCATGCTCCTTCTCCTCAAACCCGGTATCTTCAGGTTCCTCCACATGCCATTTGCGAAGACGCAAATGCTTTTCGGCAGACCTCCGATGAGGAGATCACTTAGAAACAGTGGCAGACCTTCGACGACCTTCTTAAGACGTAAACGCTCCTTAGCGAACCTCCACACTCCATTTACAAAGACGCAAATCCTCGCGGCGGACCTTCGTCCTGCAAGTTTCTTGCCGCAACAATCTCTGGCGAACCTTTTACAATGGCAAATGCGTGCGACCATGTCCGCCACGCAATGACACCAAGGTGGCGACAATCTTCACCGTGTAATGACAGTCACCCAAGGTGGCGACATTCTCCGCCGCGCAACAATGGCATGCGACAATCTCTAGCACACATGCAACCTTTCCGACACCGATTAACTCACCTCGGCATAGATCGACTCACCTCAGTGCAAATGAACAAACCCCAGCGTAGATCGACTCTCCCAAACGACTCTAGTTGTGGTTTTTTTAATATTTTTTTTCATGATTTTGTTTCCAAATTTTAGTTATATTGTTTTTGTTTAAGATCTGGTTCATGCCTCTGTGATTTTTTTAAAATTATTTTTTGTCTTTGCAATGGTAATGGTAATCTCAAATGATCTCTTTGTGTTTGATTCTATGAATGGTGATGTGTTGTGAATAAACTATGATCCCTCCTCTTCTGTTGGTTTTGTTGCCTGAAAAGTACCATATTTTATTAGCAAAAAATGGTTAAGCAGTGTTGCTTATATAAGCAACATTGCTTGTATAAGCAATGCCACATCAAATGCTTCAGCGCTAAGATCTCGTAAGCAATGCTCCTTTCACATTTAGCAACTCCATAAACAACCGCATTAGAGATGCCCTTAGAGGTGAAGTTTTTTCATTTTCTTGAAACCAACCTTGCATGAATATAACACACTACTTCAGTACAGCAGTAACCAGTGCATCAGTGGGTCAGCTTTCATGTCTTGAGCCATGAGAAATGTCATACAACTTTTCCATCTGGGGCTGCGAAACATCAATAATGAAGGAAATATCTAGTCTGCTGGGAACCAAATTGTACTGAAGTTTCCTATCCATGCATGCCCATGTTAACACAATTCTATGGGCAAAGATAAATAAAGAACATCTCTACCATTTTTTATATTAAAATTTGAAATAAAGGGTATGAGTTTTCAAAAAGGGCATGGGTTTTTCAAAAAATAGAAGATAAGGGAAGATAGATAATTGAAAGATAAGATATAATGAGAGAGATAAAGGATATAAATTTTTTTTAAAAAAAAAAAAGACAATAGAGAGAGATATTTAGAATAGCAGTGAGCAAGACCCTACCCGCTCTAATGACCTGTCTTGGTTCGAGGTTAATTTGGACAAGTTCAGGTTTTTAAATTAGACCTGATGTATTTTTTAGGACGAGTTCGAGTTATGCTTCGGGTAATCCCAACCCAGTTTAGTGTCTCACATTCTTTTAAAAAGTATAACTTTTTAGGACAATTGTGTATTAATAATAAAACTTTTTTATTTAATAGGTAATACTTTGTATAACATGGTATATTTATAATGATATTATTTATTTTAGAATATATATTGTAAAATATACCTTAATTTAAGTTTTATACTTCTTTTATCTATGATCTAACTATACATAATGTTAATATTGATATATTATGTTAAAACATCCGATTGACCCAGTCTTATCCTATATATATCATGTCTTAATTGGGTCAGGTTTAGGTTCAAATAAATGACCCAATCATAATTTCAGATCGGTAGAGACGAAGATAAACTCGTCCCTTGCCCACCCCTAATTTGGAGGAGAAGAAATAATGAAAGAGATATTTCTTTTAAAATTAGAAGAGATAAAATTAGTTTTCAAGATTAAGAGAAAATAATAAAATAAATATTTTAATGAGTGTAATAACTTCCTTAACATGTGCATGCATGCACATGTTAGCTAATTATGTTTGAATAAATTATACCTTTTCCTCGAGACCTGGCTAAGCTAGAATAACTTCATGCCAATTGATCCATATGTTTAGTGGTCTCTTATTTTAAAATATACACTCTCATATTTGTTAGTTAAATATTTTTTTTAATTATTTGCATTTTGTAACATTCCTAAATATGAACATTAGAAATAAAGTTATGTAGATATTCCTTTTACGGTAAAAGCCTTTATGATAAATGGTCATAGATGCCTTAAGTTTAATAATAATAGTTCCCCTTATATTAGAATGTTATAAGCATAAGATAATAAGAACTTGAATGGGACTCGGAGGCTCAAAATGGACCAGAGGCCTATCAAGCCCACACACACATAAGGTTTATATAGGAGAAGGAAGGGAGAGTTAGTGAGAGAAAGAAAAAAGAAAAAAGAAAGAAGAGAAAAGGAGGAGAAGGAGAAAGGAGAAGCAAAAGGAAGAAGAGAATAGAGCAGAGATCTCCAAGCCCTAAAGCCTATGTTCATGCATCCCCGAGGTGAGTGCTTCCTCCTTGTCCACCCCTACTCCTTTGGTTGTTGATTGTATCCCTTTTCGCCTTGTTCCCTTTGAACCCTAAGTTTGGGTTTGTTATGGATTTTTATGATTATGCATGAGGGTTTATTAGGTAGATTAATCGGTAAGAAAACAAGTAAAGTGTTTAGGATTGATTCTAGTGCTTGGAAGTACTTGGGTAGCCATTGATGGCCCTAAGCAGGTCAAATTTCGTGAAAATTGTGATCTGTAGGAATTACTACTCTAGCTAAGCGAGCAAAATGCTAGCTGGGCGAAAATTAGGATTTTTGGCTGAGCAAGAGAAATCCTGACTAAGCAGAGAATATCCAGATACAGATCTGGGAGTCCCATATAGGCTCGCTAAGCGAGAATAGGTCTTACTGAGTGAGAGTTGAGTCTTGAAAAAGTATGATTACACCCTTGTTTTCTATGCTTATTCTTGTATGTTTGCCATTTGTTGTTATGTTGCATTGCAATATTTGATGATGATTGCTTGAGTAGTTGTAGTATACTACATTTGTGTGATTGTTGCATCTGTTTCGGATTGTACATAGGCAACGGTAAACTCTACTTAAGAAGCTACCTAAGATATTTAAGACACCTGACTATGCCTCCTTAGCAAAGATGGGATTTTCCCCTAAGCTTATGAAAGAATTTATGAAAGAAAAGTTTTAAGAAAGGAATACGCTTCTGAGAAAGCATATGTTTTTAAAAGGCAGATGTTTTAAAAGGAAAGCTATGCTTTCAAAGAAAAGTACCTCCTTAGTAACATTAGACCTCCCCGGTACCAGTTATGTTCGAGTCGCACGCTCGACATACTACAGTGTGCAAATCGCAGTGAGGATTTCGAGGTTACCCAGCAGAGATGAGGTTTTATATATCTTTAAGATGAGTTGTAAAAGGAAAAAGGCTAGGTTGGGCCCCTATGTCACAAGGAGGGTACCATCATCCTTTAGATGCTAGGGGAAAACAGCATCCTTCGGTAAGGGAATGATGGGTCCTTTGGTAAGAGAACACATAGTCATTCTTCGGTAAAGGAAGAATGTTAAAGGAACTGCTTCGATAACGGAAGTAGTTCAGCCACTTGGACCGGTGGTAGTAAGAGGTTGAGCAAGAGGGACGCCTCTTGATGGCTAGAGCTCAACCAAGAGAAAATATGGTATACACGTGAAACTTAATAATAAAGATAAAGAGAAACCACACAAAATAGAAATAGAACTAGGATATGAATTATGTAAATGCCTATGTGAAGCATATGTGTTGCCCTATAAGGTATGTGATGACAGTGTGCTTAGTCATAGGTGAGTCGAGTTACGCCTAAACTAGGGAACCTATGTGCTTAGTGAAGACACCGTCTATGTATAAGTCCCAAAAAAGGCAAGAAAAGAGAAATGGAGGAAAAGGAAGGCCAGTCCTCACTTAGGTCATAGGAAGTAAATGTCTAAAGAAAGTAAGTAAGAGTGTGAAGTTCTCATCAAAGCGATGGGGAGACAGTTGTCTAGTGGTGAGGAATGATATTGGTCAAGACATAGGGCTCAGGCCCACTAAAGATTAGCAAGCCCTAAGTTGGGCATAGTTGATGAGAATAAAACAAAAGAGGTGAGGGACTAAGGTTTTAGTAAGAGGTAAAACCATGAGAGTATGAAAAAAGGATCTTTAGAAGAGGGGGTCAGTCTAGAGCCCTTAAAGCACTCACTGAGGCATTATTCTCATTCCTTTAAGTTTTAATATTTTTACAGGTTGAGCAAGTGAAGTCCTCTTGAGTGTAGCTTGGAGTATGAAGCTTGGAGCTGCGTTGGAGGAAGAGTTTATGGTTTGGATCTCCAATCTATGGGAGTTAGTTTATGTTTTATGCTTATTTGTTTCTGTGTTGTACGAAACCTAAGTGCCAAGAGATTTGTAATGATTGTCTTTAAGAATGTTTACTTAATCGATGTTTAAGTTTTAGTTTTTGCATAGTTTGCTATGATATTCTTATATTCTAAACTCTTCTGTTTTTGTAATATAAGCAAGTAAAAGGTAATACTCTTTAAGGGTGTTACACATTTATATACACTCCAGTATTTGCTTCACTAAGCCAAAATTGTAGGATTTACTATCGAATTCTTTTAAGCCTAACAAGCTTATTTATTTAAATAAATATGAATAATGATAATATATTAATGTTATTACTATTGTATTATTTTTAACTTTATTTTGATACATGTTTAATGTAAATATTTTGATATATAATTAATTAGAATTTAATTTAGATATAACTTTTTAAATAATTATTATAAAGGCCAATAATTTTCAATTAATGACAATCTATTCTAATTTAATTCTAAAATTTTATTATAATATTGTGTAATTATAAATTTATTAATTTATTTAAAAACATAAATTCATTGACTTATCCTCTCTTTGTTTAACTAGATTTTATACCCGTGCATTGCACTAGTTTGCTTAAATTATATATTTTTTACATTTGTATTATTATTATTTTAAAAATATATGTACATAAATAAAATCATTAATTTTAGAAATTTTTAATAGTAAATTAAACATAATTACACTAAAATTGAGGAAGATGATTAATGATATTTTTAATTAAGCAAATGTTGTGTTCAAAAAATTAAGCCTATTGAAATTTATTATGATTTATTCTTCTTCGAGTAATTAGTGTTGCAATACCTATATGAAATGCATAAATTGAAAATGAATGTAAGCATAATAAATATAAATATATAAGTGTTTAAATTGGAGTGTTCAATCTTGTTATTGTAGATATTATATTAACATGTATTTGATTTTTGTGTGTTTATAATTAAAAATTTTAAATATATTTATTGTAAAATAAAATTTATTTAAATTTGTTGAAATAGTATGATTTTTATAAATATAGTTATTAATTATTTAAAATGGTATTTTTAATTATTTAAAATATTTAATTTTAATTATGGGATATTGTTAAAGTTTTGAGTTGGTTAACTAAACGCGACATAAATTGAACATTTTTCATTAGTGCGATGAGATTTGTCTATTATTGTTGTTATTTAATTTTAATTTCATTACTTGCTACTTTTAAAGTTATTTATCTATAAAATATATATATTATATATATATATATATATATAGTTGTTAATTGTTTTAAAATAATATTTTTAATTATTTAGAAGATATCAATTTGTTAATTGTGTGATATTGTTAAAGTTTTGATTTAGTTAACCTGCACCGCAACATAAATTGAACACTCCTGATAAGAACACTGATATTGTCTATTATTATTGTTGTTGTTGTTGTTATTATTGTTGTTGTTGTTAATGTTGTTTGTTATTTAATTTTAATTTCATTACTTGCTACTTTTTAAAGTTATTTATTTATAAGAATTATTATATGTTTCATACTTTATATCTTATAATTTAACTATTAAGGATTATTGATTTATAAAAATTATTATTTATGTGTGTTGCTAATTTTTTTAATATATTACATACTACTTTGCATATGTTGTAATACCATGTTTCCTAATGTGTGATTTAGTGATTCAATAATTGAAAGTGGAAATTAAATTAGTTTTGTAATTAAAAGTTAATAAATAAACTGTAGATGTGTTCATTGTTTTCTGTTGTATTGTCTTGGAAACGCTGGTTTGAATAGTGGAATTTGAGAAAATGTTGCTTAAGCCAAATGTCTCTGTTGATGCTATTCAGTTGGTTTAGTGGGTAGTTGATTTTGGGTCAATTTGGGCCTTAAAGCATTATAAAGGGGGAATTGGGCCTTGG